>PVJX010002211.1:0-135472 GCA_004027295.1 Dolichotis patagonum | reverse complement strand
CTTCTGGCAGGCAGACCAGGGCTTTTTCTGTGCCTCTACCACCCCCACGGGCTGTGCTGTCTCTCGCCTTGCGTCACATGCAGGTTGCCAACACCTGGGGCACAGATTGCGGTTGGAATCTTCAGAACTCAGTGTAATCAGTTGTTTTCTTCTTCTGCCTTCTCAGCTGACCTTGCTAGTTATTTTCCTTCTAGACTAAGCATAGCTTTAGGAACAGTCCATAGTTTCAAAATGAAAGAATGAGTGAATCCCAGGAAATAAAACAGGAGAGGGTTTTTTTTTTTGAGAAGAAATCACATTTTTTGCTTTCTGGAATAGTTTACTAAAGAGTTCTGGGTCAAGTTCATCATCAATTTAGAAAGTTTTAGGTCCCCAGTTAAAGAAATGCCTAGACATGTACCTTAAAATTGAAACTATTTTCTAATAGAAAGTTTTTAAGATGTTTTTCTGAAAGTTTTTGAATTTCCTTTGAAACTAGACAAAGTTCTCTTTTATTTTATTTTTTTGTATTGAATAATGTAGCAAAATTAATTTTGTCTTCAATTTTCCCAAATTAGATTTCATCAGTGGGATTAAAGCAACAAAACACACATCTCTCCGCTTCAGTGCCTAAGACCAGGCATCTTCCGGGGGTCACAGTTTCCCCTGTCCTGAGGATGACAGGCAGTTCAGCGCCTGCCTCATCAGCAAAAGTGCCCCAGGGAGAAAGATTTCAGAAATTCATTCAGCTGGCAGGCTCATTAATTCTCCCCAGGAGCCTGAAAACGTCCCTGGCATGCACAAAGGAAGCTTTCTGTGTCCAGTTACTCCCACCCAACCGAAAGCAGAAATGAAAGCTCAGAGCAGGAGTTAGTTCTTTTCAAAGCACTGTCCTGTACACCACCACAGCATAGAATGCCCATGTCCAGTCTCTGGATATGAATTCTTAATGTCAGTGTGGCCCAAGTCCACTGAAACAATAGACAGAAACAAGCCCCTACAGTCTGTACTCTGTGCTGCCTGCAAAGGCCCAGGTGACAATGGCTTAACCAAATCTGTGCACTCACTCAGTTTGAAAAGACTTCTTTGGGCAGGAAGCAGGAAGTTCATGTGGAAATGTATGCAAAGCTGAACTTCAAAAGAAAGTGGCAAGATCCATGGAGGCGAGATCAAAGCGCATCCAACCTACCAGCGTAAAACTGCAATCTAAACACTGTAAAGGTAAATAGCACGGCAAAGGATTCTCTCATGTGGATACCTTGAACGCATGCCCGTGGGGAAGAGGCTTTGTCTTTACAGATACTGGGGACTTCTGCAATGCCCGGAGCACAGGGCAGAAGCTAAACAAATAATCGCATTTAATAATCGTGATAATGGTAATGAAGGCTGAGCAAACACTCTGATCCTCTCCTTTATCTCCTTCCCACCCCTTGACACTCTTCCAGGTTGCATCTTGCAGATGGCATTTCTTGCAGAATTCCCGTTTGGCAGCACCTGCTGCTCATAACAGCACCACTCTGTTGAAATATTTTTAGCAGCTGCAAATTAAACTGTCCTTCAGGTGCAATCTCACACTTAATGAAAGTGACACCTTGGCAAGGACGCGCTGCACTCTCCATGATTCACTTGGCAGCCTGAGCTCATTGCAATAACAAGAACATTCTGCTGCTCTCAGCAGCGGGTCGCTCGAGTCTCCATCCAGGATGACGGCATGTTGACCAGCCGTTGGCTGCCCCCGTCCTCCCTCAATCCACCCCCTGAAGGACAGCAAGAGAATCAGCGTTCTGAGCTGAGTGTATAGAATGAGTGGAACTTCTAGAGTATTTACAAACTTAGACGTGAGCAGAGGCACTGGTTTGCTAGGACATGAATTTTGCGTGTGTCCTCTGCAGTCAAGGACGGTGTTAAGGTCAGAATCACCCTTGCACAACGTCGTGGGGCCCAGGGCCTCCGCATGCTACCACTCTCTGCCAGTCCTGTGGAACAAGGCAGAGCTCCGCACCCGGGCAGGCGGCACATGCCTCAGGCCAGGCCTCTGAATCAGTGGTGGCAAAGGCTATGGAAGGAAGAAGGCTGTAAGTTCACAAAGCGTAAATGCACACTCTTATTTTCTTCACATTTTGAGGGGATCCGTCTGTCATGTGACTGTTTGCGTAGGGAAAACCTTTCAAAAGCAACATGGATGAGACAGCTTTTCCTGCACCGAACATACCTACAAGCTACTGTTTACAGCAGAACAATGAACAGCTAAATCTGGGTAGCAGGCCACATGTCCATCATATTTGGATGTGACAGGTAAAGATAAATGGGTAAAGAAAACATGGAATGTACATACTTTGGAGTATGATTGTACCATAAAAAGGATATGCTGGAGTCACTTGTAGGAAAACATACGTGCCTGGAGACCATGATGCCAAGTGAAATAAATCAGACATGAGCTTATCTATCACACGGTTTCTCTTACCTATGGCTTCCCCAACATAGAAGCAGAGAGCAACACAGAAGCCAGACAGCGGAAAGCAGGGAGCTATATCTTCCTCAATGTGAAGGGAACCAAGAGATGGAGGAGGGAGAAGGAGGGAAGGGGATGAGAAAAGAATTAAGATGGGTTCTCTACATGCACCAACTCCACACAAGGAAGGGAAACATTTTGTACTGAAAATATTTACTTATAAAATAAATGAAAATTCATTCACCAAAACCAAAGCCAACCAATCAGCCAACCAACCAAACAAAGAACAACACACAACAAAACAAAACAACTCTGCAAAGGAGTCAGAGAAAATGCTAGAAGCCAGGCCTCCTGGTCCCCAGATCTGTGCTGTCCAGTAGAGCTCCGGCCTGCTGCCCGTCTGTCGGAACCGTGGGCGTGCTTTACCCTGTAGTGCCGTGTCTGTTAGCAGCACCTTCAGGCCACGCTACTAGCTGTGACTTCTTTACAACACTGTTTATGAAACCCTGTGAAATGTCTTGTAAAGCGCGTGTGTTTAAAAGTTAATGCTAACATACAGTTTTACTGCTAGCACAATCCAGCAGAATCAGACGCCTGCTGATAAGGATGCTATAAACCTGCTAAGAAATGCTGGGAGAACAAAGACTGATGCTAAAGGGTGTGCAGTTAACACTCTAAACGACTGTCTCCAACATTCCCGTCTCAGACTTCAAAGTACTCACAAAGCAGCTGGGAATCAGGTAGAGGAAAAGTCATCTGTAGATGACAAGAAGCCACCAGGACAGTGGCCACTGTGACCGGTCTCTTCCCTTGCAGCTCTGACGGGACCCGGGGCCCAGCCAAAGTGCCGGAGAACCAGTGACCCTGGGGGAGGACTCGAGGCTCGGAGACCGCCAGGAATTTGCTGTAACAGCCTTTCACATCCTTCATCTTTAGCTAGCAGCCCAGCAGGGGAGATACATCACTTTTGGCTGAGGAATAGAAAAGCCTCTGGCTTTCCAGGCCTGGAGAGACTTCTGCGGCTTAGGAAGAAGGGCCCTTGGGGTGTTTTCTCCCAGCACATGTTCAAAAGGAGTCATAGGAGGAGAGAAGTGCTTTATACCCCAGATGATAGCACTGAGGGTGAATGGAAACGAAGATGCTTACTGTGCGGCTTCCCAGGGCTTACGTTATTTTAACCGCTCTTAGTCTGAAAGAAACCCTGAAATCAAGACACAGAAAATCCGCAAAGTACAAAGCAGGAGGGCATGAGGGGCGTTGAGGGCTTCCCACTTCTCCAGGCTTCCCTGTGCCTCGGCTGCACACAGCTGGCATGGCTTGGTCATTTGGCCCACTACGTCAGTAAAGATGCTGGTTTTGAACATGAATAAAAGGTCAATGGAAATGCTTACTACTTTCCTTCAAACTAAAGTTAGTGGGGCTCAATGGTTCTAACCAAAGGAAAAGTCTGTGGTATTACATAACCGAAGAGTAATTACTGCTCAGGGCGTAGAAGCCTTGGATATTGGGCTTTTAAGCACAAACAGATGAAGGTATCACTACAGCAGTGCACAGGGAGAGGTCCTCAACTCTACATGTCAGCTGTAATCCATCACCGCGTTTCTCTTGTCAGCCCTGACACCGAGGAGAAAGCAGTTTTGCTCACCCTCATCTTTTTGGTTTCTCTCTTTTCCCATCTCTTCTCAGTTGGAAGTTCCTACCAATGCTTCTCTGACATGTATTTTGGGGTGTATTTTCCCCTTGATTCTTTTGTCCTATCAGGCATCGTTAAAATATACAGTGAATGCTTGAATTTTTAAAATTATTACAGTGATTAATTTTTAAATTTTAATACCATTAATCCAACAGCACACTACTTTGAACACACTTATCCTGTGTTTGCCGCTTTCTGAAGCAGTTCTGGACTCTTCTTTCACAAGTGTCTATCGTGAAATGTGATTAAAAAATATAATACACGCTGTGTCCAGTGCCATCCAATGGAGAAGCAGGCTTGTAAAGCCACAGCATGTCCTCAGCTAGGTGGGCACCATGCACAGTCAGAATGAGCACTCAGCTAAGTCTCAGACAGACTCACAATGCAGACGCAGCCGCAGCAGAGCCACTGCAGACACTCAGGACAGAAAGCACCCAGAGCTGCTTCAGGGAGCGAGGAGCAGGGCAGGGTGGGTGTGCTGGAGTGAGTGGCGGACTCTGGGGGGATGAGTGGCATAAGTGTTGCCGTAATGTTTAACTTAATCAGTCCTAATACTTTTCAGTCACACCTTGTACTAGTGCTGTCCTCTCTTCCAAACTATTAGTCTGTTGTCTTCAAAGGCCCCTTGTTCCAATCACCCTCATCCCCATCAACATCTCACCATGGGGACAACGTGTATTTCTAAGCACATTACTTTTCAGTGATTTCCACTGGCTAAACAACTACATTGTGTGTGCCTTCAAAAGGTGCATGAGCTCTCTCCTCCCTGCCTGGGCTCACCTCTCATGGGATTCCCCATTTGCATCCTTTGTCACTTAGATTGACATTTGTCCACCCAAGATAGCCAATTTTTTTCAACTACATGCATTTATGCCTCCTCACTGAGCTCCTGGAGGTGGGGGTCACCATTCATCCTTAATTTCCAGTTCTAGAATGTTCTATTCATGGTATTTGCTAACTTGCATGCCAGGAACACTGTTGTGCAATTAGCTTCCGGTTTCTGGACAGGCTTTCCTCTGAGACACCAGGGCAGCCACCGGGAGGCAAAGCGGCTGTCCCAGCAGCCTGGCCCTGACACCCACTGACTGTGGCCACAGAGTGAGCTACCTAGCATCTCTGTCTCAAGGTCTCATTCCTAAAGGGAGAACATGGGATGTTACAATGACCATCTGACTTAATGGGTTAAGACACAGGGACTGGAACGATGGGCCTTGTTACCTCATGTCTGCTTGTTTCCTTACTAAACCGTGCGCTGTCCACCAAAAGTAATCTGGAGGCCATCACTGAAGTAACCAAAACCAGTATTCTGTTGACAACAGAAGTGCAAGGCTGAGGTGAAATCTAAAAGTAAACCAAGGGCGCTTTTTGTCGTTTCAGGGGCCTACAATGGAAAGGCTTTCAGAGTGAGTCAGCAATCAGAAAGGGCAGCAGCCTCGTAATTCTGTCCTGATTTCTACAAAGGCACGGGGATTAAACGAATCAAGAGAAGGTTTTATTTACGCTGGGGCTTGAATAACCACGCCAAGTAAAACTAGATCTGTTTATAGGCTTTTCTTTGAATTCTCTTTATAGCAAATTACATAATAAGCACACTCATCAATCATTGTTCTAACCCTATTTATTGTTTTTAATTGCATTAACTATAAGGCTGTGGGTGGGTGTATCCATTAGGAAGGGATAAAATTATTTGGTGTTAAAATATCAAAAAGGATGGGAAATAAAAAATATTTGAAAATACTCTATATTGTTAGAATTACTGCCTCTTTCCTTTTTCATGAACTTGTTTTTGTTATTTTAATTCAAAATAATTTAATGGCTCTTCAAAAGGCACATAAGCTCTCCTCTTCCTGGGCTCCATGTATGATTCTGGGCTCACCTCTCCCTGGATTTCCAATTTAATTAAAAATTTAATTTAATTTAGTTCCCAGGCTACTCTCATGTGATTGAGCAGAATTTCCAACTGACTGAGCGCGTCCACGTGGTACCGCATGGCTCACAAGTAGCACCACAGATCAGCCCCCATCTACCTGGCCAGCACCCCAAGTTTCCTAGTGACTGGCCCTCCCCTTGATCAACACTGACCTTTTACCAGTCTTCAGGGTTAATTTCTATCTCCCTCTTTAATATCGTACTCTTGGAATCTTAATGTAGGTCTTTAAATTCTTCCAATGTTTAGACAGCTTTTGATTATTTCTTTCTCATCGCACCTACCCTATGTCCATTCTTCCACATTGATACCAGCTGACCCCATCCACAGGCATATTTTTTTAGTGCCAACCCAATGTTTAATGTCTTCCTAACAGATACTCTTCATTTAATGACCTACCTGTTTAATAACTGATCGTATTTATATCCAAGTCACCCTGTCTGGACTCTTTTTTTTTTGTAGCGTTCTGTGCATACTGTTTACAGAGCCTCAGTATCATTTTTGCACAGTGTACCTTGTTTATACAGTAAAGTACTTGCTGCTAATGGTACTGTACAGTACTATAGATTTATGTTCTATTATATATTACCTTACGGCATTAAAAAATTACACAAATAAAAGCAAAATCACGAAGTCGGAGTGCCCTTTGACCATTTCTTTGTTCCGAATATTGTAATGTACACGATACACAGTTGCTCATTTAGCAACCCATTCATCCTAGTTGCAGGACTAGAAGTAGGTCACTAGACAGGGAATCTCGGCAGACTCATGGTGGCAATCCTATGCCACCTGACAGTTATTTATAAAATCAAGCATATACCTGCACTGTCGTCCTGCCATTTCTCCCAGCTATTTAATCAACGGTAATGAAAGCCCTGTATATACAAAAAAAGTTGAACTAGAATATTCATAGTGACCTCATAACACTAAGGTGTCCATTCATAGAACTGCTGACACTGTTATAGCCATGTAATTAAATACTGCTTATCCATTGAAAGAACGAATTACTTATACACATAAAGATGCAAATGAATTTCAAAAGCCTTATAACAAGAGTATATATTGCATAATCCGATCGACCTGTGTTCCTAGAATAAGCAGGAGTCCAGTGTAAAAGAATCCAGAACCCCGGGTTCACTGGGGGCCAGGTGTAGGTCTACTGAGAAGGAACCAGTAATTCTCCTGAGGGTTCCACATTTTGATGTGTTTTTGGGTTGCATATGCATATCATTCATGAAAACTCATTAAATTACTCTTGGGTAGTTATTGTATGTAAATTTTACCTCAGAAAAATATATAAAAACAGGAAAGACATGCCATGGTTATGAGAAATAGGTACTGATGCCTAAACTACTTCGAGTTCATAAAAATGATTGAGAAATGAAGAGAGGACTGGATTGATAGATACATGACACAATATGATAAAATCTAAAGCTGCAGAATTATAGCTGTACAATTCAACATTCCTTTATTTCAATTTTTTCGTATTGAAATATAAAATATGTAACTTACCTGTATTTTAGGTTTCAGGCAAGGTAAATTTAAGTATATATAAAGATCAGATACACAGTCATTAAGTGAAATATGTAAATATAATAATTATTGAGGGTTGTAAATTACGTAATTAATTTATTACTATGTATTTTCCTGTTCAGTCTTAGACTGGAGAAACATTGACAAACTCGCACAGTTCCACGGAGCCTGAGCTCTGAGCTGCAGTAAAACTCGGCACAGTTTCCTGTCTGGAGAGTGAATGTGTGTTTTTACATTCAGTGTTAAGAAACTTACTATTTTGGAGCTGGGGCTCGAACTCCGGGCCTGGTATACACTACACTAAGCATGCGGTTTCCTATCTGAGGGTTAAGTTCTTCCCAAGCCCTCTAGCAGGCATATATATATAACTGTGAAATCCTCAATCAAATTCTTAAAAACACTAAACAGTAGATCTGAATACAATTCAGGTTATCTTTTTTTTTTTTTTTTTGGTACCGGGGATCAAACTCCCGACCTCGAGCTTGCCAGGCAGGTGCTTAAGCCACTGAGCTAAATCCCTGGCCCACAATTCAGGTTAGAAAGCACTTTCTCTGGCTTTTATACTCAACACGAATATCTTTTTTTTTTTTTAAATGAAAAACATAAAAACAGTGGAGCAGGCAGAGTTTTACAGAGGCTGTAATAGCTGCAGGCAGTGGAATTCCTTCTGGAGGATAAATGAATGGCACACACAGTCCGCGCCTTTTAAACTTTTTAATCAAGCCTCCTGTGCCGCGGATCGACTTGCTCCCATTCTATGATGTAAAATCATTTTTCTGTCACAGCAAAGGCCTCAGGGTGCAGAGTCAGAGTGCTGTGCCCCACGCGGGCTTCAGGAAAACTCATGCCAGTCTGACTCAGACTAAATGGGAGTGCCCAAAGTTCAAACGGCTTCCTTATCATTATTTACAGCACGACGATTATTCGTAATTACTATCTACTGAGTTGTGGTCTGTGTTTCCAGCCCTCGATCTTGTAAGTTCCTGCTGTTTTCTGAGGGTGGACTATCAAACCGGCAACCCTTCAACATTTCAGCACACAAATGCTTTGACCGTGTGCTGGTTTATAGTGTAGAGAGACCCTACTGCAGATTGCTGGAGTTACATGGGATGCATCGCTGTCTACAAATATATTAACATGAATAATGATTTAGAAATCTATTTTATAATGCTAAACATATTAACATGAATACATTAACATGGATAATGGTTTATAAATCTATTTTATAATGCTAAACATAAAATATTCCATTTAACCACGTTGCCTTAACTATAAAGTTTGTAGGTATTTCTATGATTTTAGGTTAAATATTCTCTCTTATGTGCAGCAAAGTCCCCTACTGATACATGCTTCTTTGTGTTAGAGCTTCAGTAAATAAATTCATACAATGGACATACCTATCATCAAGTATGCTTTCACTGTTTACACTGCTGTGCTTTTGAGTTATGCTAAGTATAAAGTAGAGCTTGATTAGATTAGGTGGCCTGGTCACTTGAGAACATCAGACAGAGTTTCATGTAGTCAATTATCTCCAGGAAGAAAGTTTAAAAAATTATCTCACAGTGGATTCTCTCCCCCACCCCTCATTGAATACTGAGTTTGACTTCATTTAAAAACATCAAAGACTTCACAAAGTTTTTTTCTCCATGAAGAAGTTTTGTAAATCTAAAGAGGCTTGGAGGAATATTTGATCATGTTTTTATACTTTGCCAACACAGGTGCTGTGAACTTGAAGGAAATGAAATGCTAGAGGAGTAAAGTAAACTCTGCTCTTTAAAAACCAAATTATGCTGTCAATGGAGATCATATTCATCAAGTATTTGAAATATTTTTTCATACACTACAATTAAAAATAACTTTTGAACTTGGATGAAGAAAACAAAGCCAGCTACCCTGGCTTTCCTACATCCAAAGAAAACACAACTTTCTGTTTAGTAAAGCCATTGCTCCGTGATGACAAGTGATTTATACGATCCTGCTTAATCAATGACTTCACACCAGCACTTGCTCTTGGAGACAAAGTTGGGAGACTTCCAAGACACGTGGAATTCCCTAACTCACCTCCTTTAAAAGGCGAGCATGTTTTTCTTGCTTTTGCTAGAAAGTTCATCAAATTTTTAGACAGTGTGCTTACTCTGCTTTATTAAATGAGATGAAACAAGTGCATTTAAGTCCATGTGATTTATTTTTTAGAAGTTTCAGTGCTTAATCAAGGAGCTAAAAAAAAAAATCAACATACCAGGCATGATTTAAATCTCTTTGAGAAGGAAGAAAAACATACCACTACTTCCTCTCAAGTCTTTCTCTAATTTACGGCCATATCTCATGGACTGGCAACATTCAAAGCAAAGAGAATGTGCTAAGTTTAAGAAACATCTCCTACAAACACACATGCCTTTTACAAGTCACTATAATGCATGCTGCTTGCTTTGGTGATGTCCTTTTATGCAATTAAGAATTTCAGTTTGGTTTAATTATTTCTTTTTTTTAATCAATTGGAGAACATGTTCCTTTCCTAAACAACATTTTTAAAGTAAGCAGAAAAAAAAGTCACTGGGTTTTATCTTATTTTTCACCATCGAAGAAGATGCATATATTTTAGTTTTAGCATAATGAGTTTAGCTAAGAGTTTTTATATTACAGAATCATCCTTGTAATACAAAATTAATTTCATAATTTTATTGGCTTACCTGGATAATTTCATGTCTAGTTTTCCACTTAGTCTAATGTTGTTATAGATTCTATTATAGCCTTTCCCCCCAATCACTCAGGTATCTTTTCCAGTACCCTCTGAAACATGCCAGAAAGGGATCCTGTCCATATATTGACTTTATGATTTAAATATGGATAGTGTGAAACCATGGCCTAAAGCAAACAAAAAACCCAGTAAGTAAGGCAAAGGCCGAAGCCACATGGAACACCAGCATCTGCTTTTCTGGTAAAGTCTCTTTGATCACGGGGTGTACGCAATTCCCACTTACAGTTTTCTTTTCCTGAAAAGTCAGAACCCAGTGCCACAAAACTGGCATTTGTGAATTCCAGCAAGTTTCTTTCAGAACCATGTGACCTTCATGTAATCATCACATTTAGTTTCCAACTCTTTCTGAGCGCACAGTCGCGACACAGTTTCATCCTGCGACAGCAGGAAACCGCTTCCCTGAGAAGTGGGTGAGTTTGTGTCTGACCCCCAACCCCTTCCCGGGTGGAGCTGACCTCGGGTGAGCGAGCCCCGGGCTCCGCCCTCACCTCGACCCTGCAGAGCTCCTACAGGCAAGCTAGCTGCAAGGATGTGGCCTGGTGCCTAAAATAGAATAATGATACAGGGACCAGGAAGGATTTGGGCCCTCTGTTATTTGACATATAATTTGGCAGTTTTTTAATAGCACAAATGTTGTTATAACTGGAGCGTAATCACCCTGACTGCAGCAGCCACAGACATTTGGCCTTTCTGTCATTTTCTGCTCAGACAGAAAATGGTCTCCTCAACGTCAGAAGTTCAGGGTCTCTTCAAAGTGGGAGAACACCTTTCACTGGGATATAAGCAGTTTCTCTGCCGTTTATGTAAAATGACAATAATGTGCTTGGTTCTTGAAAATGTCTAATGGAATAGGAAGGGCATTTAAGGCAGAAAAGCAGGCAATTGTAGCACAATTTGCAGTGTAATTAGATTTTGTGGAAAACAATTCTTAATGCAAACTCTGTTTAATCTGCATGATATATTTATCCCTTGGGGGAAAAAATTAACTTTGGATTAGGTGCTAATTTTTTGTATTTTCCTAATCTCAAAATGTAAAATAAATTATTTATTTATTGCTTTTGTTTGCCTTTTAGGATCATATCTATGTAAATGGTAACAAAGTTGTTAGTTATACTTACAAAATTTGGGGACATTTTATGTTTTATAAGAAAGTCCTTATTTCACATACACATAAAAACAATTATACTTCTATATATAAATCAAAATGTAAGATTGCAACATAAAATTTAAAGCTGTAACATAAAATAATAATTTGGTGGTGTTATATTTGGGTTTTATTCTTTTTGCATTAAATTTTTAGTTTTTCTTTACTGAAAGCTTTGAAGAAAAATAATTTTTAAGAGCTACAGCTACAGGTCAGTGATAGCACACATGCCTGACACCCTACCTAGGTTGTATGCCCAGAACCACACACACACACACACACACACACACACACACAAGGATTGCAAAAACGTTGTGCAATAATAGTCACTTACTATGTATTTCAAATGTTGTTTGATTCATCATCATTTGTTACTCAAAATAAATTATTACTCCCAGCTGAATTCCAGTGCAAGATAGTTAATTCATATTGATGTTTTTTGAAAACATGCTTTTAATTACTTGAGATACCTAGAATTACTAGACCTCTACTACATTTTAGAAAATCATTGCTAACATTTAATGGGAGATGTACTCAGAAGGGAACTTGTAACCTATCATAAAAGTGCCTGCCAATGTTTACTAGACCGCTGCCTTGGTAGGATCATTACTCAGTAAAAAGCAGGTCTTTAATGATTTTTGCTTGAAAATTCAACCTCGTTGTTCAAAGGATATACTTAGCCTGTGTTTATATTTCCCAGTTTAAGTGCATGAAAGTTATCAATGTAAGAGAACTGATCTTAAAAATGCAGCAGTTCAATTAGATCACACAAGCCAAATGAATCTAAATAATGATCTTTCCCTTGATTTCTGTCTCTCTCTCTTCCCCTAACACACACCCTCCCGAATGCTAAAATTGCAGATATAAGACAGTATACTTAAATAAAATGAGATGTATTTTCTTTCAAAATGAAAATGTATATTGGTGGTTTAGTTCTCAAATTTTAATGTAGCATCTTAATTCAGTACAGATCCTGTTCAACAGATCAGGGAGTTTCTAAAATTCTACATTTTGAACAAACTCCCACGCAAAGGCAAGTTGGTGTTTGTCCCAGGTGCACATATATAGTAGCAATGATTTATAAAAGCTAAGTTTTCCATGACCTAAACTATGCATAAATAACGTAATTCTTCATTTTTTGAGCAATCAAATCTTTTGACTTGGGTAAGTATCTGCATCTGTAAAAGTATGCTTCTATAACTTGTTTTTCAACCATCCACATAAAACTTGACAAATGTTTCCTACATGCGCATAGCAGAAATATGCAGATTTGTACAGTGCTGAAGACTAAAACAGGGGTACTAGGAAGAGAACACACGCACAACTCAGTAGATCTGGGCCTAGTCTCCGCTGAAGCAGGTCAGCACTAACTCCTTACAGGCTGCATTTACTCCACTACGTGCAATTGTGCGTTTCACAGCGTGGGGAGGATGGAGAGGTCTTTTTGGAAGCATTCTTAGGAAGATAACATACTGTACTGCAAGCGCAGGATTCATGGTCTTCATGATTAATGCAGTTATTTCTCTATGCAAGGAAGCCAGGCTTTCAGAGGGCCCTTAATTATTAAGCATTTCAAATATGCAGTGTCACAACACTAGCTATAACAGCATCCACATGTTTAAATGCAATGTTTAAATGCAATTTAAACTCGAGGCGGATGCCTGCAATCAATTTGACCTTTGCTTGTACAAGCATTCCATTAACCCTAGATCCTTTCTTAAAACTTTTCTGAGTATTAATACAGGGTGTCTTCCCTAAATAGCTCATCTGGTATAACAAATGTTTCCTAAACCAATTTTATGCTTTGTTTTGAATAAATACAGGGTTTCTCTTACTTTATTTTATAACACTGAGAAATAATATCCAATATTTTAATATAAATGAGATTAATGTTCATTGTAATTCACTGTGTATTCTTTATTTTTATATCCTGTAAAATAAATATTGAAAAACATCTAAAATTACTCTTTCTGAAGAATACTGTTTTATGACATTAATGAGAGTAAATTTCCTAGACGGCATGACAAATAATGTGACATATATGCATCAGCTAACACTGAAGAAAAGTAAAATTTCCTATGTTTTAAAAATCCTATTTCTCAAGATATTATTAAGAACAAGAAGCTTAGAAATTATATGCAAATTGAAAGGCAGTTAAAAATACAGCCACATATAAAATTTACAGATTTCTAAGCTAATGGCCCAATAAATTGGAAAACGACTATTCTTTTTTCTTTAAAGACACGGAAAAGAAAGGTAACACTGACATATAAAAATTCCATGGCAAATTATTGCTTTCATTCATTAAGGTGGTAAAAGTTACTTTGTGAAAACTATTTGTACATGTTTTTTTCAGTTTATACTCAAGATATTGCTTTAAACAAACTAAAACTGAAAAAATAAAACTGATGCCTAGCTCTGCCTTACTATAGTGATTTGAGACATACCTGTATCTGACAGCTATGTGCGTTTGAACGCATGGCTCTGCTGAGATGTCTAGGTTCTCTTTCCACTTGGTAAGAAGGTAAGCAATGTACTGGAGGCTTGGATGCTTCTTATTAAAATCTTGTAGCAGTATTCTTGCCTAGGGAGTACTGAACACATGAAGAACCTAAAATTTGCCCAGAGTAATGGGCTGGTAATTAACAAATGGAGCTCATTCGCTGAGCTCTTGTCAGTGATTTGAGGGCTTACAAAGATCAACACAGGAAAGACGGGAAATACTGTTTGATGAGATGATAGTAGGCTCTGAAAAATGGAAAATGTTCATTAAAACTAAGGAAATTCATAAATAGTAACAAATGGATGGTTTGGTCTCTGCCCCCAAATACCTAGCTTTAACTTTTCATTAATGATTTATTTCTCTGAAATATTTTATTTCTCTGAAATATCACACTACATCACATTAGTTGGTTTTGCTGACAACCATGTGGTCAGATGTAAAGTGACAGTCTGGGCAACCTTAGAAAATAATACACAGTGCAGTAACATTTTGCAGTGCTGTAAAACCAATAAAATGCTACACGTATTAAAACCACCATCTTACAAGCTTTGCTTGGGCGGCTTGGGAGTGGCTTAGTGAAGGCCTGTTTCCGTCTTGTGCTGCTGTAAGTTGTCTTGTGATGATACATGTTGTCTGAGGAAGCTGCTACTATGCCTTAGGAAGCTATTCCTTTCCTTTCTGCCTTCTCTTCCTCTCTCTCTTTCTTTGCAGATTCCTTGCAGGAGCGAGGTAATTTGTTTTTTCCTCACTGGGGTTCCTGGCTCCTTCCTATCCTAGGGAGCATGCAGCCTTTCCAAGGCACCCGCAGGCCAGCAGGGGCTTCCTGGCTTCCAGAGCTGCAGTCCAGCATGGCCAGAGGACGCTTCTGTGACTGTCACTGTCCCAGGGCTCTGCTGGAGAGTTTTTTGCACTGGTGCATGTCCGCAGTACGCTTGATTGCACTCTGTGTGTGGAGGTGGTGCGTGCACCTGACACACCTCAGTTCCTTTCCATCCCCGTTCCCTCCCCGTCCTTCAGCCCCGGCTCCCCTTCCCATCTGAGAAAGCTGGACCCCTCTCCTTCCCTTTATCAACGCCCAGGAACCGCTAGTGCCTACACCAGAGCGGGATTCTTTAATTCCTAAGTGCTTCTGAGGTAGCAGTGATAAACGGAGGTGCAGGGCACGCTCACAAAGCCCTGACCAGGTTGGCCCAAACAGCGGAGGCTTTGGGGGGCTCCTGTCAAGCTCCGTGGCAAAGCCCCTCTCCTCCCTGGTGTGCACTCTGGGACACCACTGCCAAATACGGCTGGGCCACGGCGCCCTGGGGGACTTGCTGAGGCCTGGCCTGGGGTTTTCTCCCTTTCCCGCTGGGTCCTGCAGCCGTACCCCTAGTGGGGGCCAATAGCTCCAGTTCCCTTGTGGTTAGAAAGGAACAAAGAGCAACGAATGTGGGGGAGGATGGCAAATTTTAGACGTTACGACTCATTAGCACAATTATCTCAAGGTCTCTCAAAGGCAATTTCATAATAATTTTATTATTGTGACACTGATTGCTTCATTGAAGATACTTATATTTACCCTGATATAATGTATGAAGAAAGAGATTTTTCTGCTTTGATTTTTTAAAAAGGAAACAAAGAAAAATAACACAAATTAGGCCAATCATTAGATTTAGCACAATTCGACAATTTAATAATTTTTCTGAAGTGAAAATTTGTAATATGATTACTACATACACAGAAAAAATAAATGATCAAATTATTGACCAAATTATCATCTTTTTGATTCATCTGAGCCTGGTAAAATATTCTGTAATATGAATTGTTAGTAGCACTACAACTAGATTTTTCTAAATTTATCTACAAATAAGTAGTGTTTTGGTTTTGTGGAAATCAAAGTATTTCATTTTCTATCACTGGAATTCATCTATGTTGGTTTTGACCTACAAAACTTTTTCTGCTCTTCAGAAAAAGTTTGATTAGTTTACTTATTTATTCACCTTAAATAACTTTAGGAAACACATTTGATAAATAAGTGCTGATTCTACAGACACTAAGCAAATTAAGGGGTAGGCATTAGCTTGGTATCAGCCGTGGCCTTCCTTAACTTTCAGGGTCAAAGAGATGAAAGCTGGCTAATCTGTAAATGGGTCAGGGCACAGTGCCGAAGACCAGACACAAAGTGTGACTGAAATCCTACTGACCGGTCAGCTGAAAGGTCAGCTGCGTGTGTCCAAAGGAAAACTAAGTCTGATGACAATTCCCTACACGCATTCTCGCTAGGATTTAGTATGTGAACAAGTGGGGTGTTCTCTTTGGTACTGATGCTCTAAAAATCCTCTTGCATTAGTAAATGAATCAGCAAAAGGGACATTTGCATCTGTATGAATTTAGGCAAATGAGTAAACATATTGAAAACACCCATTTCGGATGTGTGCCTTCTGCCATCAACCTACATTAAATCTAACAATGATTGTAATGTAGCAAATCATTTAACAAAATAATAAAAAACCTATACTAATAGAAAACATTATGTGCATTATAAAATTACCACTAACAGTAATTTGTAATTAAAAAAACTATGCTTCAATAAACATCCTTTAAAATAACCATAAGATCAGTTGTGTAATGGTATATGCCTTAAACTGCAGAAATGTAGACAAGAAAACCCCGGGACACAGAGCCTTCCCTGAGGACAGCTGGAGGTGCCAGGCCAGAGGAGGGGCCACTCCCATCGTCTGGTGTCTAAGCGTGGCGACCCTCTGCCTCTCCCTGGGAAGGGCTCTTTCCAGTGGTTTCTAATGTTCCTCAGTCTCCCTTACCAACAATGTCAAGGAAACAATCTAAGTACTCTTACGGGATTACATTTTGTGAACCATTTTAGTCAATATATGAAGCTTAGAATATGTTTGATGCCTTCTTGAGCTGTGAGACTTAACAGTCAGAGAGCAGTACAAAGGTCAGAAAGAACCCTTTCCTGTTCCAGAGTCAAAGGGAGAGTCGGTTTCTTCCCACTAAGCGCGACGGGTCCTTCGGAGAAGTCCCAGGAGCTGGCACAGATCACCACCACTGCCCAGCCTTCTTCCCTTTAAGCTGTTGCCATCATTTCCTCAAAATACATGGCTGTTCAGCTACCGATACTGGGCCTACACTGTTGAGTTGACATCTGTAGGTGTTTTACTGTCCCTATCTTAAATTTTCACAGCGTATTAAGAAACCAGCTAAGATCCATAGAGCTTTGTTGCTGTTTTTTGTTCTTGCTAGTATTAGTGACTTTCCCAGATGTATTATACTTCTGAAGACAGTCCTCCTACCGTATTGGAGCAGAAGAGGTAGGGGGAATGTTTTCTCAACCCTTGCATTGGAAACACGTTGACAGAGCATTGACTTAGTGGTTTTTATTTATTGAAGTGGTAAATATTGTACTTACCGGAACTAAAGTAAAAACTAAGCTTAAGCTTTATTATTATTAGTCATTATATGGTTTCATCAGCTGATTGTTACGTATGATAAGTGATATTTTACCTATTAATCTAAACTAAAAGTAAATATTTTCTACCTTCCTAGAGTACCGAGCACCTCACCTAACGACAACAGTTATCAATTAAAGAAAAGCAAAGCTCAAGAGCAGACTAAGAAGAGCAAGGCTAACTGGAGACCAGGTCACCCTGTGCACAGCTGTCCCCGTGACAGCCAGGCTGTGCCTCTGGACCTCCGCCTCATCAGACACTGCGCTCCTTGCCTTGCACAGGTGTTCCAGGTTGCTCAGAAAGGCAGGGCCGGGCCTCAGTGCAAACCTGCTTCAGGTGTCCTAAGTAGATTTCATTCCCAAGCTCACAGGAGGAGCCCGTGAGAGGCTGGGACAGTTTAACTCCAGGTCTGGGCCGCTGATGCAGTCAAGTGATTTATTTCATGGATTCCAGAGTAGGAATCAGGGTGTTAGGTCCCGTGATAAATACAAAGACACATCTGTGTGCTTCGGGGCAAAGCGGGGGACATCCAGAAGCCACCGGAGCAAGGGATGGTTTCATATAAAAGGCGGCACATTTGAGGACTGGCGAGCACATGGCAATCGATCGTGCTGGACTTTAACACTGGGGAGGTCACCTAGGGTTAGAGGACGAAGGACTTGGGAGCCAGTGCCACCTGGATTCAATTTGCTTCTACGCTGAGAGACATAAATGATTTTGAATGAGAAAGTATTAATGGCGCCATCTGCCACTCCTATTTACAAAGGGAAATCATATAGGCTTTAACTTGTTAGGTAATCTTATAAAATTCAACATATTAAGTAATTTTTTATTAAAACAACATTTCATAATCAAATATGGCATCTAGAATGCTTTGTCCTAAGCTTGAATACATCATTTTTAGGCATAATTGTTCAGATTTCAATGCATAAAAATAAATGGCAGAATAAATATTTCCACGAGTGAAGCTTCCTCTTTGACTCAGGAAAATTTTTTCCAGGTGCCTTATCTAGCAATGTGCAAACAAGTGTCAGTTGGCAAACCAGTAACTATCATTTTTTTTCTCTTGGATATGTCCCGTGGAGAGACTGAAATAAGTTATCTTGCACCCTGAAAAATGCCAGCATCTTTCTTTCTAAAAGCAGTTGTGCCCAGCCTGTGCTGAATATTTAATGATGCTGCTAAACCCTTCTCTCCCCTCAGAGCGATTAGACTATAACAAGCGGCTTTCTGGTCCAAGCTACCCACGCCATTGAAATTCAGTGGATTACTTCCGTTATTCAGCTTTATCTGGCTAAACCCCTTTAATTCCCTGCTGCCGGGGATCCGCAGGCTCATCATACTTAACCTCTCCCTCGGCTTCTCAGAATAGAATTTGTTTCAGTCCATTCATAGCTTCAATGGTGGAGCAGGCCACACGCAAGTGCGCACTGGCCCTTCACCCTGAGCACACTAATCTGGTTGTTTCCACTCTGCACACTCCGGGTCAACAATCAAGCTGCTGCCAGAAACTAATTAATGTGCAAACAGACCTCTGTTTTCACAGAGGGAGAGCCCTTGCACGCCACGTCAGGGAGGCCAGTCACACCAGGGCTACATGCATTGTCCCGGCTTCCACCTCTCCGCTAAATCTCCTGCTGGATGTCACCGCACAGCGGGGCCCGGATTACCAGTCAGCAGCAAATTCCTGCGGAGGCCCTGAGTGCAGGGCCGCTGGGAGGGGAGGCTGGGGGACAGGGCTCTGCCTCCATTACAGTCGCGCTGAGAGACAGAGGTGGGAAGCACACAGGGGAAAGGAACTGGCCTTCACGGAAAGAGTCCCAGGCCATTCTCTCACCTGCGTGTTTTCCCTGACTTCCATTTGAAAAGTGAGGCCACCCTAAGTAAATACAATGGCATGAATGTCATTTTCCAGTCTCATTCTTCAATTCTTAAATAAGCGAGATGGGATTTGGGGCTGATGTGACACATTTGATAACTACCTCACCCTCATCATTTACACATGTTAAAATAAAACATCTAATGACTTTATTCAGGTACAGTTTTGTAGAGGACTAAAACAAAAAGATCACTTTCCAAGCTCACGCTGCTAATGACTTGATTTTTACTCCAAGGCTTATTCTCTGTGCCTCATTTGTGCAATGCAATCCAGGCGAAGCTGGTTAAAGGAAAGAGTCCTTAGCATAGGAAACAGCTCCTGGAAGGCAGATGGAGTGATGTTGTATCTTCGTAATTTTTAGCTCTTCAAGAAAAAAAGCATATTTGATAATTTGGTTTAACCTATGATCATTTAGAGAACAGAATGGTCCTGTGGCTTTGTTTGTTTATTTAAATGCCCGGCTAATACACATCTTTTATTAGGGTGAATATTCTTCTGGGCAACAAATCCCTAAAGCCTCAACAGAGGACTATTAGCTTGTACTTAAGTATAGGTTTGATACTTAGAATATTGCATATTCAAATATTCACATAAATTTAGGAAGACATAGCCGAAAGCGCTGTCCGATCTTTTGTGTGATTCTGTGCGCCAAGGCCCGGAGCTGCCACCTAATGAGCATCGGGGGACCAGCGCAGGCCGCCGGCGAGGCCTTCAGGACACCGGCACCTTTGACTCCGGTGCGGGCGCCGCACTCGCAGGCCGCGGCCCTCGGCGCCGTTTCCTAACGGGGGCGGCTGGGCCTGGGCAGCCACGGCGGGGAGGCCACCAGGACCGCAGGGGGCTTCGCGGGTGTCCGCCCGGGCTGCGGCTGCTGTTCGCCTGACTCCGACGCGATCGCTCACAGCGTGAGCCGAAGCAGCGTCCCAGGGCTGCTGCTGCTGCGTGCGAGAGAAGCGGGGTGCAGGGGCAGAGAGCGGTCGCATCGATTAGGTGACTTAGCGGATGCGCAGAGCTTTCGGTACGACGTGGTGGGGTCCCTTTCTTTTCTAACTACGGGAGGTGGATAGCGTTACCCTCCCAGTACAGGAAATAGTTTCACTTCAGAAACTATGCAGAAAGCACCTAGCATCCTGGCGTTGCCCGCGACAGAAGCCACACGGGGACACAGTCTGGGAGAGACAGAAAAGTCAGGGTGGGCAGGCCACGCCTCTGCCCCAGTGGGCGCCTGACTCCGCGGTCACTAGGTGTCCTTTCACGGACTAAGTGTCAGCAAATCACCATGATGGATCGCAGTGGAAAGTCATCTGTTTCTAACTATGAATGTACACGGAAAGTAATTTCCCAGGCGTCTTGAAACTGCGATTGGGAGGGAAGTGTAGAACTGCATCACCTTGAGGAAATTCTTGTTGCACAAGAAGAAACAAACTAGCAATGTTTTCCCATATCACACCCATACCGGCATATCTCTGAAACTGATGTATGCTAACTTTAAATTAGAGCTGACTATAATGAGAATTTTTTTTCTTATATAAGAAACCCAAAATATAAGCAAAGGAGAACACAAGACATAGGTAAGAGGAGACAGATCTTTTGCAAGTGGGAGAGGGACCAGGACACGGAGGGAGAAACGGAGAAGGGAAGGGTCAAAGCCTGATGGAGATGTGTGATGTGCTCGTACCAACTTCTTACAGTGGTGGAATCATCAGGTACTGCGAATGGGAACTAACAGAAAGCAAAACTCAAGAATCATTTAGAAAGCTTTTTTGTGTTAATGTGTAAAACACAATACATCCTATTCTGTTGTTTCCTTATCTAGAAGCATTGTTCACTCCCATTCCTCCCTGTCAAAACTGATCTTGTAACTGTATTGAAACTGTCACATGTATGTAAATGACTGTGTGGCAGTGGTGAAATCCCACTATTTCTGTCGAAATGAAACTTATATCATGGTGTAACTCTAAACAATCATGCTTTTCTTTTTCTTTAAGCGAAAGGAAAAACTGAAATCATCTAACATAGTTACACTGATCTTCTGAAAGCATTGATTTGAGCACAGTAAAGTAAGGTGTGCACCGAAAGTAATCAGATGGCCCCAAAACCTCTGGAAAAGCATCTGAGGAAAAGTCCTACTGCCCCTCCTGGCACCAGAGATGACTGTGCAGTCTCCATTGGTACTTCAGAACTCGTTTAGCTCTGCATGCGTGTGTGAACATTGTGCTTCCTGTTTGGCTCTGCTGCGGTATTTGATCCTTGGAGGCCCGCGTGTCCCAGCCCCTTGTTCTACCTCAGATGCGTCAGCAGCCTTGTCTGGTTTCTGCAGCCTGTCAGATGGAAGCTTCCACTAATTTGGAAAACTCAGTTCTCACACCCAGTGCTGAGAGACTGATAACGGAATTCTCCAGTGAACCACACATTTCAGGAGATGAAGAACAGAGCCGTGGATGGTGACTGTTTTTCCCACAGTGTAAATTCTTCAGAAGTGGCTGTCAGCATGGACGTGCACAGCATAAAAGCGGCTTTAACTGGAAGACTTTTTCCTCTGAAGCCATAAAAGTGAAATGGGCACTCTACACTCCTTTGAGTTAGTCCTTCTCCTAAGGAGAGTGTGTTTCTTGGGGATAGTGGAAGCTCCCATACAAATATTTCCACTTGAGAATAGACCAGATGCAATGTTAGAAGAAGACCTTTCTTACTAATTGCCCTATACACAGCCAGGGGTTAATCAGTGGCAGAGGTTCTCTGAAACTGTCCTCTTTGGAATTAGACTCAGGGCCTTCTCTGGAACCCCTCATCTCTTCCTTTCCTTCATGGGGCTCCTGTGCCTCAGGGGTCCCCAGGTACTGCTCAATGTCCTCTACCCTGTGGGGTGGGGTGTGACCAGATGTGTGCGCCTTCACCACCACAGCCGTGAAGAACTGTAGGCACAGCAAACACTTCAGGAGACCGATTTAAGAAAGCTACGCAGAACCCCTGGCGATCCCGGGGGGAGGGTCAGTGGGTCCTCCGCTGGAGGCAAGGCACCCCTGGAAGGAGCAGGGTGACAAAGCATTGAGGACTCAAAAACCAGCCAGGCTCTGGACCTGAGGCTATAGGGACACTGGGCTCACCACCGTCCGGAGCCAAAGCTTGCTGCGGGGTAGGGGAGTGCGACTTAAGGTCAGAGGAAAAACTAACGGCAGAAAAAAGAGGAGCACAGCAAAAGAGCTGTAAGCGGGATAATTCGCAGAAGAATGTCAATGCAGTGTAGAACACAGGTAGAAAGCTCAGACGAGCACAGTGAGAGTTATGTCTTTGTCCCTGAGACATGCAAAATAATAGGACAGGCAGAAACGTGGAAAGATGAAGGAGACGCTGACTGAGGTAATCTGAGGCCTGTGTTATGTCAGGTTTCTCACTTGAAACACAGGATCGATCAGAAAAAACACACAACTCACACTGGGTGATGTTTTCCCCGAGGGCTGGACTTGTGATAGCTTTCTCCAACCGACCACTGAGGGAGGAAAGTAGTGGGAAGGTAAATGTGGCAGGAATGCAGGGTGAGAGAAAGAGGCGCCCTTCCTGAGATTGCAGGCAGATTGCAAGCTGCAGCCTCTCGCTCACTGAGGAGCACAGGCGACCAAAGTGAAGATCAGAGATGGGGGTTGCGGATTTGGGCAGTTTTACCTCATGAGACTAAGGACAGATTTAACACTAAAAAAACATGATAGTATTATAGACACCATTATAATAATCACTGATGTATGTGTAAGTGGATAACAAAAAAAACCAGCTCTAGGTAGTCTACATTAGGAGCATTGGGTTAAAAATTAGAATTAAACTTTTATTTATTTTAAGCACATGTATTTTGAATACTTTCAACCATACTAAATTTTCATAGACCATAAAAAATGAAAAAGAGTGATTTATAAATATCAGTTACTTAAACTAGTTAAGCCAGTGCTTTTGAAGTTCAGGAAACTAGATTCCTATCACAGATCTTCTGCCAGGAGACTAGACAACATGCCGTCCTCAGTTGCCTCACCTCTACAATGGGAGAGGTGGTTCTGGAAGGCTAAGGGGAAACCCAGAGAAACCTGAGCAGTCCTTTGAATGCTGAACACAGGCCCACCGCAGTGTCAGCAGCACGGCCCTCTGTCCTGCACGCCGCCCGCCTTGTGTGCCCGGCACGCTGAGGAGGGGTCAGGGGCTGCCCTGTGAGCTCGTCTGGGCCCCGCCAGCAGGACTGTCCGAGGCTTAACTTTTTCCATTTCTCTGCTTCTGTAGCTCAGCTCACATCTTCCTTCCCATGGCCAAGGCCTGAGAACCATCACACTTGACACAAGACAAAGGCTTCCTGAGTTTTAATCTCTCTTTTTGCCCAACTTTCTCACAGCCACGACTGTGAAGTTTCCACTGTAAGCTCATGAGCACCGCAGACCCCAGGCCCGGCTGGGGTGCTAACAGGGCGCCCTCCGCCCCACCCCGGTCCTCCCCTCCGACCTACCATTGAGCCAGCGCGAGTCGTGCTGCTCCGTCCTGATGGGGTGGTGGTGCCCGAGGGTCCGGAAGATGGCAAAGTCTCGTCCCATGAAGTCAGCGGCCGTGCCAGAGTACAGTTCTCCATCTGGGTGGTGACAACAGACACAGTCAGCCTTTGACTCAGTGTGGCAAGAACGAAAAAGCAAAGCTGACAAAGCGCCCCGTGATGATCGTGCAGAAGCCAGGCAGAAAGGCTCCGTGCCATTGCATGAAGCTGACTGCTCTCTGCCCCGGGTCCTTACTAAAGGGAATTTTTTCATCAAATTACCAACTGTGTTGTTCTTTATCATTTATGTCTACCCCACATCTGAGCAAAGTATCACGCTAAGAACACAGGTAAAGCGTGAAATTTTAATCTCTTCCACTCTGACCAGTGAGAAACCTACAAAACACAAAATATAAACTACATCTCATTATTCCCCGTTATATTTGAAACTACTATGGGTCTGATAAACTTATACAAGTAGGGTGTCATAAAATCTTGCTTCTCGCTTATTTTTTTAATGGTGATGACATCTTTTATGTATTTTTAATCTAGTGACATTTTCCCATTATTTAGAAAGAAGCAGTATTTTCCTTGCCTGTTTTTTCCAGGCTTTTTATTTTTAATGCATCTAGTGAGAGAACTGTCGTCACTTGGCACAAGCTATTATCCAGCCTCTGACAAGCCACTTGCAGTCTGCAGGTACAACCCAAATGCATTTCAAGAGGAACCAAAGTCTGGCAAACCAAGGTTATAATGAGTGCAGTTCAGAATCCCCTGCTGGTTCTTAAACTGAGTGAGCGCTCAGGTCATCTCTGATGGGGGAGGAATCACAGCTAGAAAGTCAGGAGCAGAGGAAAGGAAGCAAGGCAGGAGGGAAAGCTGTTGTACACCCGGAGCTCCAACCACCTGTGTGGTGAGATGGTCACCCTGATGTGACATTGTCCCCTTGTCTCATGTAGCCATCAACAGAACTAGGACGAAAACAATGCTCTTCCTGTTTCACAGTCCGAGGAGCCCGGGCACTCAGGAAGGCCTTGGGCGGCTGAGGTGGAGCCCAGCCTGGCCCGGTTCCCTGAGCCTCACTCACCTCAGCAGGCGAGGTTTGTGAAAGCTGTGTCCTAACCTTAATCCAGGGAGCGCTGCATGCTGCTTCCTCAGGATAACACTGACCACCAGCCTATGTGCAGTGAGTTATTGTGTTTGCAAAACGAAACACCAGAAACGGTAAGCATTTCTTCAAGTAATCTACAATTCTTTTTTAAAAATCTACAATTCTTACAGCAAACCTGAGTATTTTTCTGTTGATATTTGGAAGAATTGATGTCACGAATTCTTTGATTTGCAAAATACTCAGAAGCAAAGGGCTCATAAATAACTGATAAACTTTTGTCTAACACCATCCCCCTCCAATTCCCTTTCCTGTCAGCTAAATGGGAGCATTTTCTGTGAACCTTCAAGTACAAATACCGTGGAAGGTCTCAGCAATCTGATGCCTTCTATACACAGAATTCTCCATTCCTAAGGCTCAATTTTCCCTCACAAAAAAAGAGCTTTGCAATGTGAAGTAGATTTTTCTCAGTGTTCCAAGCCACGGCCAGCTCTTTGGTAGACACTTGGGTCTCTTCTGGGCTTTGTGGACCTCATGCTGCACAATCCCCAGGGCAGCAGAGGACGCCAGCAGCACCTTCGCCGCCAGCCGCTTAGCTCTGTGCCTGGGCACAGACACCTTATCTTGGAAAATGAGGCCAAGAGATCCCATTTGTATGGAGTTGTAGCCAAGATACACGATGCTGAGTATTAGTCAATGAGTAGCGAGCATGTCGCCCTCAGTCCTCACTCTGCAGTGTCTTCGGAATTCAAAAGCAAGCTGGTTTTCTTCATTTAATTAAATGTCCAGTTGCATCTGACTTGATCTCATCAAAATGTGACGCAATAATATTTTACCTGAGCAGAAGTTGAGAAACCACCTTTTTAAATACACAAAAATGCTATGAATAAGCTACCTATTAATTTCAAAGGCTTTGAGGTAATCCAATGCCTATTATCTCCTTCATTTTAACCTATATTTAATGTTTGTAATGTTTTTATTAAGGTCCACTTTTTATATTTTCACAGACTCAATGCCTAGATGTGACACATCATTGAATATCAGGTGACAACTGTTCCTCATCTGTGAATGAGGGGTTTAAAATATTTGGGGGAAGCTGCTGAAGTGAAGTGAAGCTTAAGCACTTTCCTGTCGGAACACCTCCCCACCCTGCAAATTAAACACTTTGGATTATTAGTTGAGTCCCATTGCCTATAAACGTGTTAAGTGATCCGAATCCAAAGTCAGAACAGAGCGACAAACGGCAAAGGCCGAGCAGTTAAATATCAGAGCGTCGCGTACGGTCAGATAGCCATGCCCAGATGGTGAATTAACCAGATATGGGAATGAATACAATTGACTGATCATTGCTTGTCATTTGCCTTCATTAACTAAATCAAATCAATTGCTATAGTTCTTATTTCATATAACTGATCCAGGAGGGAGTTGGAAAACAACAATAACAATAAAACTCTTACTTGGTTATGGAAACATGCTAATTTATCTTTCACTTGTCTGGCCTTATTATAACTTTTTGTTTTATTCAATATCATATGAGGATAACAAAAAAAACGAATAAAGTGAAAAGACAGGCAGAGAGACTGATTTCCTCTTTTACACCTATAAGGGTCATTCAGACAAAGTACGAGACACTTTCAGTAGAAGAAAGAGCAACTCAGCTTACTACTGCAAAGAGGAAGGGTTCATTGTCAGAGTGGACTCACAGGCCAAAGGCAGTCTGTAGGCCAGGCAGCGGCCGCCTCCAGCTCTAGGCAATTGCCTCCCTCCATACGTAACTTCTGGCAGGAACCAGGGTGATGGTCTCGACCAGGAGGTACAGAGTGCTAGGTGGCCTTTAAGGACACCTTCTCTTGTGTCCACGGTCATCACCAGTCACTGTTTCATTGCTCTAGACCTCAGATCAGATTTCCTACTGAGACTGGTGCAGGGAATCTTAACAGGCATAATGGCTTAAGATAAGGCGTGACATCTTTGCTGTTTTTATAGGTTGTAAAGCCTCCTACTTGTGCATTTCATGTTTCATAAAAAAATACTATTAACCCAGGGCATGTGTCAGTTCCTGTCCTCTAACATGCCCAAATGTACTAAAGATGCATGTTACTCTCTATCAGAAATGACCTCCTTGATATCTCATGATAAATGTATTACCCCTCAATTGCTTTATGTTTGGAGAACAGATGTGATTAACAAAAGCCTACTATTGAATTTCTTTTGTAGTTTCTGGGACATTTATACAGCTATCAAATTATATGTTGATTTTTTTTTTTTTTTTTTTTTTTTTTTTGGTATTGGGAACTGAAGTTAGGCCTTCACAGGCAGGTGCTGTGTCCCCAGCTCTATATGTTGATTCCTGAGTGTAATGCTAATTTGACAATTTTTTGACCATAAGTATAGGTCTTCTTGCAAATATAAAGTAGTATATTGAAGTAAAAATTTTTCTGCAATGATGATTCAAGTGCCATTATGATTCCGATGCACATAAAGTAAAGGAAAACACAACATTTGCCGACTTTATCAAATTGGTGGTAGAATGCAGTACTATTCTAGGAATTTTATATGCATTGAAAGTGGTTGTTGAGCCACCCAAGCTGATCTTTAAGAACTGATATCTTAAAAATAGTAGATTGGACTAAGAGAAATCGGTCCTGACAGATCTAAGCAACCATCTAGAAAGTGTCAAAAATGAAAATCGCTGTTGAATCAGCTGCGAGCTCCCAACCCTTGCGAGGCATGCATTCTCACCGAGTCTGCGGAACGGTATTCCCTCAAGGCGGGTTTTCTGAGAAGCTGTGATCAAAATCAGAGCTCACACAGACTCCAGGCTTTCTGCTCAAAGCTCAGAATCAAGTAAAACTGTGGCTTGTATCAGATTGCAATTCCTGAGAAGGGTGTGGTGAGGAGGGACAAAGTGGCCAGAAGCCGTTTCCTGATGAGGCTGCTGTACTGCTGGTACCGGTGAGAAGGGGGCATGGATGTGAGCAAAATCAAGCAAACCTCATGACCACGCCATTATGTTGTTAACACCTTGAGTAAATTCCACACGCAGAGCAGCACAGTAATCAGAAGCAGAAGGAAAGAAACAAGAAATTTATGCCCCCAGTCTGCCCTGAGTGTGGAAGTAATTTCACATTTTTCTATTTGTTGAGCACCATCTCTGAACTTAAGATATGTAGGTTTTGTGACTTACATTGCTCTTTTACAAATAGCTTTTTTTTTTCTTGAGCACTTTAGTGTGCACAAAGTACAAAATTAAAAATATAAAATGTATTATGTAACAGATCTGCTTCTGAACCTCCCCACAGGCAACAGCTACTTCTCATTTCTGTTGCTGTTAATTTGTTCCTACTTCACGTATCTTCCAGAAATAGGTACACACTAAATAGTAGTATGTGATTACATTGTCTTATCTCACATTAGCTCATGGAATTAGCCTGGCGCACCATTATATATATGTATATATATGTACACCATTAGTGTACATATATATATACATATATATCTGGGAACTGAGATGCAGAGAGGTTCTGATAATTTTCTCCATGATATCTAGCTAATTTAGGGAGTTTCTTGCTGTTCTAACACTCCAGAAGATCCATTCCTAATGTTAAACTGTGTTCCTACTGGAGGCAAGACAAAACTCCAGCTTGAAGATAAAACCCAAGCTGAAAATCTCAGGTCTTTGAAACAGTTTTTAATGTCATTTAGTGGTGGAATATTTTTTAACCATTAGTGCTGCATTGCCTGGAAAAGATTTCAAAATTTTTATTTCAAAAGGAAATAAATTGCTCTCAAGTTGACTATTTCCTTCACACCATGGAAATGTGAGCTGGTCCTTAATTAGTGTGCAATACACCAGGCTTTATTCTCCGGCTATGTTCATGCCTGGGATTTGTTCTGAGTTGGGAAGCAAATGTTATCTTTAACAAAGAAAAACTCATAAAAATATTTGCAAATGGAAGAAATCAGCAATACTTTAAGTACAAATTCTGTGGCCGTTTCTTATTGACAAAATTATGAGTATTAAAGAGATGAGTGGTGAAACTAACTTTCCTAAGGTGACTGGAAATGCTGAGGTCATATTACAGGTTTGGGGAACTTAATTCTGTGGCCGTCAGGGAGGAAACCACATTTTCTATGGTTATCATTTTAAAAGTTCATGGCATTTTGGAAAGAAGTTACCCTAAACCTTGATAGTTTATGTAAATCGAATGTTTTATCTGTGTCTGGTTTTACAGTTTACTAGAGGTTAAAACATCTTGTATTGGGATTGGAAGTATAAAAAATATCTGTTGTCAAGAGCCATCTACTCAGGTTTCAGATGATTTGAGACAACCCTGCAATTTTATTTCCAATTTGGAACCACATGAAAATCTCCATGCTATGTGCTGAAATGAGGGGAATGTACCCACCTACATGGGATGCCAGGCTTTCCTAATGGCTATCTCCAGATACACAGTGGACAAGCCCAGCGTTTCAGAGACAGCCTCCAAACCCCTGCTCCTTTCTAAGTGCAGTTTCCCAAGAGCTATGGGTGACATTTACGTTAACAGCTCCATTAAACTAGTGCACATCTCTGTAAAGCAGTATAAGAAAATGCCAAGAAAAACTCAACGAGGAGCATCACACGTGGTGTGAGAAAAATAATTCATAATCCTCTTGTGAAGGAGACAAATAACCTCAATTTAAGGAGTCACTGCTCTTGAATTAAAATGGACTGCAGGTATTTTGAGAGATATTAAGGGGCCCATTAAGATCTGTTTCCATTTCAGTACTGTGCTGTTCCAGTACTCAAAAATTAAATTATTCAGCCTTCTCAATAAGCACTTTATATTTCTGCCAGTTATTAAATTATGTTGCTGAATTGCTATGTTAAGGTCTGGAATGCCAAATTAAGGTTGTTTTTCTCAAATGCCTATTGTTCTTTCTCTACCACTTGAGTCACTGAATTTCTTTCGTTGTCTTTTCCTTTCCATTAACCTATATATAGGTTTTTAAAAGAAACTATAATGTAAAACCAAAACACAGAGTTTCATACCCTTTGTGGACTTCATGCAGCTGCATACCACAGGAAGAATGTAATTCCCACCTGTCATCGTCCTTTCTCAGTGGAATATTAAAATAAATAATCAAGCAGAACCCTGCTGAGGAACATACCACAAAATAAAGCTACTTTGGACACACTTGTACATACTGTGTTTTAAGGAAAATCCAGCATTTTCTCACTGTGCAATTTAAATAAATATAGGTTGCAAGTTAGGACAAAGTATAGTTCTTCCTCTTTGTTTAAGGCAAATTTCAAATTTAAGGCCAACGTAAACCAGAGGAAGGAATTCGTGGTAATCACTGGGATCCTGGGAATAGAGAAATTATAAGTGTGCAACTGAGCCGCATTCTTTCACTTTTGTACTTTTCTTAAGACATTATCTGAATGGATCAAGTGGAATAAAATTGTCTAAATGTGAAAAGTGATAGAAGAAGTAACTTACGCTGAGATGGTTTTCTTTTCAGTGAAACAGGGATTAATGGTAAAGCAAACTCTGGAGTAGACAATGTGACTCGTGTTTTATTTTCTTGAATAGAAAAATGTTATTTGCAAAATAAAAGTGAAGAGGTTTATGAACTTATGACACATTAGAAAATAACTAAATTTACTGTGCATAAACCTAGATACATTATTCCAAATCTCACTAGTCATTTTATATTTGATGAATTTCATTATTATCTCTCTTGTATTATCAAGTAGTTACTGCTTCTATTTTAAAGGAAGGGGGGAAAGTACATAATTTCTACATGATTATATAGAAGAAATAGGAGCAAAATCATTACCCGGGAAGTTTACATGTTACCAGTAAGCTCAGAAACTATCAAAAAAGAGATAAATTCAAAAGAAAGAAACAAGAGAAGGAAGGAAGGACGGGTTAGGGGCAGGAAGGACAAATTGCTTCCTGATTGATCACTTCTTGGTTGTTTATTGATTTAACTTATTTATTTAACTGAGGTCTGGACATGGTTAAAAGGACACAAAAATAAAATTCTTTGCCTTTCAATATGGATAAAAGCCCTCCTCCTTCCGCTACTTGCATCTCCTTACTTCTAACCAAGCGTTCCCTTCCTATTTGCAATGCTGAAGGAGAAGAGGAAAAACAGAAAGCTAGAAAAAAATAGCAAGAGGAAACAGTAGAGAAAATCACGCAAAATACTGGGTTATAGTTGATTAACTACAAAAGGAGAGCGACCTAAGCCACTAAACCACTAAATGTGGGTGAAGATGGCTTCTCTGAATGTGGCTTTTCCAGCCAGAGAGCAAAATGAGCCAGCTTGGGGTGACACAAGTGGGCTCCCCAGCCATGTGCAGACATCATGCAATGGCCAGAGGAGACCGGCCCTAACCCAAGGCCATGGTTAACAGCGGAGATAGAATGGCATTCTTCACGCTATTTCTCCCAATTCTTTAAATACCCTTTCTTATAAAATCAAAGTCAACTCATTTTAACAAAATTATGTTCAAATGAGGATGTTTAAAGACTGGGCAGTGTATTTTAAAGACACTATTAAAGCACTGTGATGAAGAAGAATCAGACTAAATTTTCAGAACCAAAACAGCGTTTAGTGTTTGCCATCATCTTCAGACTACTTGGGTCTATCACTGGTGTTTTCCTCCTCAAATCATTTGTGATTAACAATGGAAAATCTCAGCAGGCTAAAAGCAGAATGTGCAGCTGGCCCCTCCGCAGAGCGCTTCCTACTCAATGGTTGTTGGCAACGTACCTATTAGAAGAGATGCCGTCAGCAGTTTGGGGTCATACGGACTCTTCCCACGGCCGTTTTCAAAGTGTGAGTCCTCCAGTTTAAAAATGTTGTCCTGTAGATTAAAACGAAGGAGGAATTTCATATATATACCAAAGGAAGTGCTTTCAATGTGCTAGCTAACCAGAGAGAGGTTGAATAGTCAGTCACGTACTACGAGGAGTGTAAACTTCAGAGATGACAAAATGAATTAAGTGGATCAAAATAGCTCTTCCTGTCAAATACCTGCTTCAGGTGCTGGCTTTCAGTATCAGGGCAAACTGCAGTCACAGCGTGGGAAGCAATGCTAAGGCACAGGATGAGTGCTGAGAGGCAGAGAGGGGCATTTTTCGGGCAGGTGTGACAAGATCTGTGCTAACGACTCTTGGAGAAATAATTTTAAGTGGAAATAAAGTGACCCATGGTCTTCCGTGATAGAGAAGAGCGTAACAATCCGCTAGGTTAGGCACCTGGAATATATCTCACGGTCCGCAGCTTTGGTGGGTACTTTCCAGTAACAAGTGCTAAGCGGCCAATGCTGCTGTCTTTTCTCGGTATCACGTGCTACAACTTTGGGGCTCTTGTGAAGCTCCTGAACTTTTAAACTACATTGCAGCAGTCAGACACCTGCGCCCAGCTGTCTCGGCCCTCTTCTGGGAAACATGGCACTGTTGGTGGGTGTGAGCCTGGCGGGGCCGTCAGAACGCAGGCACTCTTGTGTCTCGGGGACCCTGCTCTGCTGGGGGCTGACGCCCAGACACAGGGGAGAACTTCTGACTGCACCCTGGATCTGACGCTCAGATCCGGAGTGCGATGGGGGCAGGCAGGAGACAACACGCGCCTTGCTAGGCAGGTAACCGGCTCCTGTGGCGAACTTGCGCGACCTGCATGTGACAGCGCAGCGCTTCGGGAAGGACCTCTGAGGGTGCCTTTCAGACCCAGGCGCCCGGGCACTAACCGGGGCAGGGTGTGTACGCTTTTGCCGGTAGCACATCAACTTATCCGTGGCCCAAACTATAATAGCTTTTTTGGCAGTTTCTCTCTTATTCATATAAAGTGTTTTGTATCTTCCTAGAATAGTAAACGGGGCTCCCTTTATGGTCAGTAAGGTTGACTTTATTTAGCATTTAATATTTCTGATGCAGCTGACAGCAGGGTTTCGCATTGTGACTCTTAAATCTCCTCTGCATCAGGAAGGAGACGGGAAAGGGAAGCAGCCGCTATGCTCTGCCGTTTGGTGCGTACCATCCCCGGCACAGGGGCCTCTGCAGGGCAGGTCTACATTGCACACTTGGTGTCACTAGTGCCTCCCCAGAGCTGTCCCGAGTTCAGGGGCAGGGGTGGGGGCACCTGCCCAGCTGGGCGAGGACTGAAGTTGGACCTCTGGTCACGGATTCATACCTCTGAGCCTGGGGGCCCAAAACCAATGTGCATAAGAACATCTATCCTTAAAGACTTACCAGGAGAATTACAAGATTTATATGCAGCATTTTTAATGTAGCAAAATAAGAAACAAATGTTATTTATTTTATATTAATTATACTTATACCAAAATTACCCTGGAGTAATATGTAAAATGAACACCTATGTTTATTGTCAAATTTTTTAACATAATATGAAGGAAATATAATTAAAGAAAGTCACATAAATTGAGGAATACTCAAGTTGTCCACAAATATAATTTATCATAGATACTAGAATATGACAATTATATCATGAAAATTATTGACATATGTTAATAAAGACATAAAATAAACTTCTAATAAATATTTTGATACATAGGGGCATTTTCATTAAAATTAGGAAGTAGATAAACTAAGGAAAAATATATGCCCTACAAAAACAAATCATAGGAAATATTTTAAACATTTTACCTATATGAGTATATTAGGTTAGAAGAAGAAGGGAGAAAAGGTGGCATATTGGGAAAGATTTTTAAAAATATTGTTACCATTCTGAACTCTTGAGATATTTTACAACACCGACAAACATAGACGAGCTCTCTTGTAAGAAAGAGAGCCCAGCGTCTGCGATCATGTGTCCGAGTTAATCAGAGAATGCCAAGGTAGATGAGAAGGACTTCCGGTCCCATGTAATATTTGATTTACAATGTAAAGGTTTAGACTTCACAGGAAGAAAGGTTAAGCACATTGGTTATGGGTCAAGAGAAGATGAAAACTATTCTTCGTTATGGTGTCAGGTAATACGTTCAGACGTTTCCTTTCTTAGGTTCAAAAACTCCATAAATAAATACTAAGTTAATCACCTCCTTTATGGATACTCAGTGTAACTCTTACTCAAGTCTCCGAGTCTCTACCATGTAAATCTTTTAGATTCCCACATGATTCGGCAGAGCAAAACAACTGCATCTCCTTTCCAGCTCAGTCAGATGGGGGAGTGGAGTAGATGTAACCTGATTTCTGCATGCAGCAATAAGACCACATTTCTTACATATCAATGTTTGTAGTGTAAAACTGCTACCCCAAGTGGGACTCAAAATAGTAAAACTGGGCAGAACTGAGTGTTACTTACAGTGCTGTCTTTATTAACTCTGGACATTGGGGAACCCACTAAATCCTCATAAAGCTCAGATTCCTCCTCTGTAAGAGGGTAAACAAATCTCAGAATGGATGTGAAGATACGTTGTAATGATGCAAAGACAGACTTGATATGCCTTCAAAAATCATCTATCCCTGATTTCCATGGTTTACATTTGCTACAATAAAATCATTCTGTCTCACACTGATCAAAATCTCTCATGCCACAGTGAGAATGACCGCTTATATTTTCATTCGTAAAAATTAAACCAGATGTTAATTCTGGGTAAATGCTTCTGCTTCTCCCAAGTAGGAAGCATTCATCCCTCCCTTGGCTGCACAAGTGACAAGCTGAGAGAATTCTTTGAAGAAAAATATCACTTAAACCAGGAAAAGTTATCTTCTTCGTATGCAAATTTTTGAAAATGAGTGTAACTGCTAATTTATTAAAATATTTTGTTGGGAATTTAATAAAATACAAGGATGCTAAATAGAATGTGTATTAAATCAAAAGGGAGCCCTCTTCAGTGTGTTTGGTATGTTATGGTCTTTGCCATGAAGAATACCAGCAATGCTCTATTTCCCAAAGACCAAGTCCTTTTAGATGTGTGACGCTATTGCGCCTCTGTGAAAGAACCTGTGTTAATACAACTATTTGTTCACGTCCTCGTGTTGTTTTATGTAACATATCACAATTCACTGGGTCTACCGAGAAAGCCTAGAATTCTGATTCCCACCCAATCACTTTCTGTTTTTGAACAATGTTAAATGTATCTCATACATAAATAATAAGAGGGAAAACCATAGGACTAGTGTACACTTTTATTTAGTTAGTTAGCTATTTTTGAGGCAATATCTCACTATGTAGCCCAGGCTGGCTTCAAACTTGCAGCAGTCTCCGGCCACGGCCTTCCAAGAGCGGGATCCACGGGTACTTTGAAAGTGCTCAGCTGCTGTGTCTGTCTGGGGCTGAAAGAGTTCTCAGTTTTTATAATATCTGAACAGAACTCCAGCCACATGGACAGTAATTGCTTTAGCAGATTCCCTAAACGTATCATGTAAGTTATTGCACCATATTTTATTACATCATTGCATCAGTTTTCAACGACTATTTTTAGCTTTCAAGACCACTCTCTCTCTTTGTCTTTTGGATTTCCTGAATGTTACGAGGCCACAGTGAAGTAAGGAATTAGAGGAAATAATAACTGTGCTGATGTCTAATCCAAAGTCTTATAAATTATAAACCGTTGATGACATCATGGCAATAAATTTCCTAAATCTCAATCTTGTCCAAGTAATAAGTAATGGCAGCAATGTTGCAATGTTACCTACTTTATTTAATGATTAAAACATAAGTGATGTTTAAAAAATGGAAAGAACGTAAAACTCATAATGTGTGTAAGGGAGTAAATGTTTTCTATGGGGAATGACATAAAATTATGTGAAGTCCGTAGTTGGGGCAGTATGTTAAAATGCAGATTTTGTATGTTTTTAAATTTCTCTTTTCTTCCCCAATGGAAGGTATTGTGAATACTCAGGTTCTCTCATCTTTGCCTCAGGCCACACCACTCCCTTCACCTGCAGCCTGCAGCTCTAGGGAGCACTTGTTTCCCCTAAGATTAAATTCAAATGTCTGCATGGTAGGAGAGCTCTTTAGAGACTGCTGCAGACAGTGCTGGCTAGCTGTCTTCGTGCATATCTGACTAAGCAGGCAAAACTCCTGACCTCCACACAGAGCAGGTGTGAGGAGATATCACAGGAAATACCACAGCCTGCTGTATTTTCACCAAAGGAAATCCTTTTTGGATAAAATTCACCTAAAATGCACTGGTGCTGGAAGGGTGACTCCAGGTAGATTTGCCCTGTGCAATGCTGAGGCCATGAGTAGCATCTTTTCATTTAATTCCAATTAATTAAAAAGGAGAACGATCTTCCCCGGTGGCATTAGTAACAATGCTCAAAGTCCCACGCGGCTGGCGGCTGCACTGTCACAGAGGCAAATAATGGGATCTTCCAGAGTGACAGCGGCATTCTGGACAGCGAGGCTGTGGCTCTGCACCCCAGACCCTTGCTCTGCGGCAGCTCCGAGTCCAGCGTCAGAGACTTGGACACTAGCCCACAGAGGTAAGGGGAAAACTTCTTTCTATGCACAGGGAGAGACACACTAAACATCCATTAATCTAGTTTCAGTTTTTAAAGGTAGATAATGTGTGAAGGCACTACAGACCCTAAATATACACCCATGTGTTCATGTACGTCACTTTTAAGTCCCTTCCCATAATCTGTCTGGACACAGATTTTTGCCTACTCAGTCCAGGCCATGATATCTTCATTGATTTCTCCTGCAAAAGAAGTGGTTTCTCTCTGTTGTACTTGTTCCTACCTTCCTTTGAATGTTCCTTTTTTTTTTCCCCGTACTTTCAACCTTGGTGTTTAATGGTAAATTCATTGTTTTTTCTATGAAATCGTTTAGGGGTGAGAGACAAGTCGTACTGCATTGCTTCCTGGTAATAAGATACCCCCCCCCCCCCGCCCAGTTCACTGAAGAAGCCCAAGACACGAGGGGTAAATGAGCTAAGCGGAGTATTTTCGGAGCCTCAAGACCCTGCCCAGACGCCTGGGACAGAGCCCGGTCCTGAAGGGGCCGACTGGGCGAGACGGACACAGAAGTGAACACAACTGTGTCTCGAATGCCAGCCTGTGAAATCCAAAGACTAAACCAGGGCACAAAAAGGCAGTTTGGGGAATGTGCTACTTGTAAGTTCCTGGTGTTACTGTCACTACACTACTGGAATGGAGACAAGGCACATGTTAGAGCACTGCAGCTCGCTCCAGAAGATTAAAACAATAAAGCAAGACAAACACGACAAACTTAATGCATTCCTTTATCTTTATATCCACTTTCCTCTTTAATGTTCATTAACTCATAGCTCTACATTTAATTTTATTTTGAGCTTATCAACAATATCATCTCCCTCAAAGAGCTGCTTCCTCTGAGAGTTAAAACTCTCAAATTATTCCCTGCAGAATTTAAAAATCTTTCTGGTCAGTGTACATTTCGTCAGTTTAGAAAAGCTGTTTTACCTGATTAGTTTTGCTCTTCAGAAATTTATTTCAGGCATATCTGGATGTCGGCAAGCGGCCCAAGAAACGGAAAAGACTGCTTGCATATGCCAGATGGAATTCTCTGTTTATGAAAATGCTCAGTTCTTTACTGATATTTTCATATTGATATTTATTTAATTTTCTAATTTATGTAAGGTTTTTGAATCACTAAGATAAATATTAATTTGTGCAGTAAATACATATTGGGCTGTAGCCCTGTAAAATTTAGACTATACAATTAAAGCACTGTTTGTTAAAGAATACTAAAAATCACTGCAAAAACTATGAAGAAGCAAAGCTTTAAATACACTAATTCAAAGCTGAAAATTGTCCAGTAGGTATGTTCACTTAACACTGGACACAAATTAAGCACTAATACTGTATTATTACACTTAATTGCGCAACAACCCTACTAACGTAAGGCCTGGGGAGCAGGTAAGAGACCTTAAGCATTTTGCACATCATTCTCCGGTCCCAAATCTAACAAATGCTGGAGTAAGACTGATAACACATGTGTTTCCAAACCACGGAAAAGTGTGACTGCCCGGCACTGTTCGAGACGTGCCCTGAAGGGGCACAACAGGGGACGGCTTTCGGTTTCGGGACAGGGAGACAGGCTTCCCGCGACCCTGTCCTCAGCGGACACGCGAGGGTGGGAGGTGGGCACGCGGTGCGCACCGGGAGAGGCGGGGGGGGGTGGAAGTCCGGGGGGCAGCGCCGAGGAACCCCACCCGCGCCCACAAGTGCACACCGCTCAGGCTGGAGCGAGCCCCGGAGCGCGTTCTCAGGCCCCACGCGCGACGGCACCGCCAGGGGACCCGGCCTGTCGGAGGGGACCACGAGCTGCGCGCAGCCAGGCCCCGGCCTCGGGTTCTGCGTGCGAGCGCGCACGTGGGTGTGCGGGTGGCCCAGGCCCTCTGTCCCCCTTCGGAGTCACGCTTCCAGCCCTCCCTCCATCAGAATTCTCCTGAGCCTCCCTGGAGGGGCCGCAGCCAGCGCCCCAGCTCAGCAGCCCAGGCTGCGGGGCTCTAGGGACCGGTGCCGGCCCGCCACGGCGTCTGCGCTGCGTTTGCTGAGCCCGGTTCTTGGCACGGACACAAAGAGACGGTACACGATTTCTTCAAATCCGTGTTTCTTTCCATAATTTTCTGCTTACTACTACTTGGAACTTGCTTTTTTTTTTTTTTTTTTTTTTTTTTTTTTTTTTTTTTTTTTTTTTTTTTTTAAATACATTTAGCTGTTGAGCTGCCTCTCTCTGCTAATCAGGTCATTCAAACTTGGTTCCTGGCCTGTATAAAATCGTGTTTTCCATAGTAATTTCAAAATTGAGCGCTATTAAGAGTCCTTGGCTCTTCAAAAGAATATAAGAGCAATTATGACTAATAAGCTTCATAAAAATTAGTCTGTCAGGAACAGTTTTTTAACTATGTACACTGCACAAAGATTAAAAAAGAAATGTAACCCTGGTCTCTGTCACCAAGTTCGGACAAATTTAAAACGTAATGCCACGTGAATACTGCAGGTATAATTTTCTGGCCTGATTGTAATATATTAGCCTTGCCGTAGATTTAACTGACTTATATCGCATTAGAGTTTCATTTTTATCTACAATAAAGCAAGCAAAAACTCAACATTGGTGAGAGGTTAGTCCAAGGAAAGCTATACCTCTAAGGGTTTCTAGGCAGGAGCATACCAAAAGTAGCTTCTGTCCATATTAATAGTTTTGAGTAGTTATAGATGTACAGCAATTACAATATTTAGTTTTGAATCTAGAGTGTAGTTTTTTTAAAGCTGAAATCTTCTGAACCAATAATTATAGCTATTACACTTACTCTACAGTTGTCACTATTTTTAAAATATATACCTCAGAAAGGAAATTCTCGGTAAGTATGACAATGATGCCTAGTATTTAATCACGGCTTGACAAAGTGAATTCTACTTCCTAAATAACAAAAATATTCTAGTTGTATAAATAGAAATATAATCTCACTTATTATTCATGAATACATGATCAGTACCTATTTATGGTTTGTACAGAATTACTTCATTGAACACAAGGCTTTCTTCTAAATAATTCCCACTAGGATCCAAACCAGAAGCAAGGAGAGAAGTTCTTGTTGGAGTCCACAGTCTCCCAGAGGGGGTTCGCCGGGACTTCATGGATGCCAATTTCTACCCCACTGGGAGTCTGCTTCTTCACTGTGACAGAAAACTTATCTTCAGATTGGTCCTCACAAATTATATGACTTTTCTATGATCTCAAATATTCTAGTAATATGATCTTTCAGGCAGAAGTAGTAAAATATTGTTATGTATAGTTTTGAAATCTGGGTTCTAGGTTCAGGTGTGCCAATTTTTGATTCTGTGTTCTAGGACATGGTTTAAAGTCCCCAAAGTGCAATATGGCCCTCGCTGAAATGGATACGCCATGCACAAACGTCCCCAGGGCTGTGTGCATCGCTACAAAGAAGCAGGGTTAAACCAGGCAGAGTTTGGTTAATTGTAACTTCATCAAAAATACACTATTAGCTGTATATATTTGTTATATGGAATAAGGTTAACTCATTTCCTATGAAAATAGTAATAGCTAAGCAGTCAGGCATGGTGGCACACACCTGTAATCCCAGCACTAGGGAGGCTGAGGCAGGAGGATTGCCATGAGTTCAAGGCCAGCCAGGGCTACATACTGAGTTCAAAGCTAGTCTGAACTACATAGCAAGATCCTGTCTCAAAAATTAAAAACAAACAACAAACAAACATCTGTTAAGCAGCTATTAGCCAAGCACACTCTCCTACGTGCTTTCTAGATATCTGTCTTGTAAATCTTCATAATAACTCTTCAAGTACGTAGCGTGGTTATTTCTGCTTTGGTAGACAGAGAAGAGGTGACTTGCCTGGTGTCACCAATCAGTGTGTAGCTCAGCCAAGTTAGCTGTCTCTAAGTTTGTGGTAATAGGTGGGGAAAGTAGAAAAGCCTGGTTTTTCCACTGGATTTGGCCGACTGTTACTTTATGAGTAATTATCATCAGTATAGCACTGCTGTACACCGCACAGTGTAACCGTGTAGGTCCTGTAATTCACGCACATATTAAGTCCCAAATTAATCTTAACTGAATTGACCATGACAGACAACAGAGTATTTAACAGTCTTCATACTACACTGTTAAAACTTAAAAAGCAAATAGAAAGAATTAACATATTTTCACTTTATATGCAGAAAACATGTGAAGTTAGCTTTTCCCCAAGTTTGTGAAAAGTTGGTCCCGGCCCACCCCACCTCTAGGGACAAGATGAGTACTCACACAGGCCTTGTATGTGGATTAAATAGGGTTTGCCCTCTTGCAAATGGAGGGCACCTGAATTTATCAGGATTCTCCACACCAACATCAGAACCATGATTCATCTGCTTTTTGTCACTATTATTACAAACCAGGAAAAACAGAAAGCATATGTATTCATACTTCAGGCAGATTACATTTGTAATAGGAGCCTAATTTGAGTTTATGCAGATAGAGCATGCCTGTCGTGGGATAATTATTCAACTACGAATGCCTGCCAATTCCCTAGGTATGTAATAAGGAGAGGAAAAACTCTATCTTGGCTAGCATGAGAAATTCCAGAGCATGAACAATTTACTCCATAATATTTTGCCCCAGTGAGACCTGGTTAAATAAGCTCAGTCGGAAAGCAAATTAATGACCCACAAAAGTGACAGAGAGGAACAATTCACTTATCTTTCCACATGTGCATTTCTAGTCTTCTGCATTCAAAACAGGGCTGCTTTGTGTATGTTATCTTATACGTCCATTAGGCACTCCTGTTTATAATTCCACATGGTGAAAGTCCAGCAATTGCTCTTTACCATTTCTCTTTTTAAACAGTGTCTGTCACATCCATGTTTAGACACCACTGGGAAGTTTTACCAACTTACATGTAAATATGTCAACAGAATGCAGCATGTGCCCTGTAATGATTTCTTTACATTTCAAGATTTGTTCGTGGATTCCATCTGTAATGGACGGGGCCAAAGGCTGAGCGTTTTATTTACACCACGCTGTGTCTCAGTAAAGACTTGTCACTCAGTGCTGCCATAATGATATGATGCAACTCTTAGTTCCCTTTAGCAAATTAGGAAAGCCTTCAAGAATAATTACTGTTTTGGCAAAGTTACTGTAGCAAACAGAAAACTCAGTCAATTCATGGTGAAAATACAAATTTTAGAGGACAGTTTGAGAATATTTAAAAAGACCTTAAAAATATCCCTATGTTTCAACTTGATTATTTCACTCCTCAAAATGTATCACAATTTTAAACAAAGAAGAGGCCTGTCCTGGTATTTAGAGTGCTAACAAATGTATGGCAGAAGGAGAATGGCAGGGGGTGGAGTTGCCACGCTTCTGATTATGGCACACGTGTGAAACCGCATGTTTCTATTGAAGATCCACGAAAGTCTGGAATTAATGCTTCTATGACTCCACTGTAGAAGTGTTTTGCAGCAATGCTAAAAAAAGGTAACTATACGGAGACAAACTCTGAAGAAAATGCATTAAAACATTAGTTCCCTAGTTTTTGAGATCAGTGTTTTTTCTATTCACATTATTTCCCCTGTTGTTAAGATTTTGTACACTGATAATGAAAGACATGTACTTTAAAAAAAAATCTGAGTCTCCATATCCTGTTGCCCCCCCCCCCCGAGCGCTGTAAGGCCCTCGATGACCATAAGTGCCCCACCGCCAGCTGCCTGACAGCTCCCTTGCCATGGGGAAACTACATTTTTATTTACGTAACTAGAACATTTTTATTGTTTAATAAGTAGAATTCACTTTGTCAAATAGTTATCAAATACTGGGTATCATTACCACACTTACTGAGGGGAATTTCCTTTCTGAGGTGTGTATTTTTTTTTAAAGTGACAATTATTGAATCAGTATCACAGCGATAGTTATTGATTCAGAGGATTTCAGCTCCAAAAGATCTACACTCTAGATTCAGAACTAAATACTGTAATTGCTGTGCATCTAAAACTCCTCAATATTAATGTGAACAGAAGCCATTTTTGCGCACCACTACCTAGAAGCCTCTGGAACCTTCCAGTAAGGAAGCCTGGCAGCACGAGGTCCTGTTCTCCCCGGGGTACAGAATTGCCCAAGGCGTGATCGGGACGTGGGCAGGCATCCTGCAGTTCAGGGGAACTTCAGAGCCATCAGAGACTCCAGCTGCCATAGTGTCATACACCTCCATGGCTTCCCATTCTCGCCTCTTTGTAGAATTAAAGTGGGAAATAAATCCACTTACGATAATATTTTCGACTTCAAATTTATCTCAAATGACATTAAAGTATGGGTGCTTTATAAGTGATAAATCTTTTGCCCTTGTGTAAATATAGATTTATTATTCCTCTATAAAATACTTATTTGAAACCATACTTTTAACAAGTATATGATAGAATTGTAGAAGATTATAAATGAAACCAAAATGATGACTGACTCCATACCAGCCATGGTCTCCAGGAAGATTTGATGCATTAACCGTACTATTATTAATAACTCATAAGTATATATATACATACACACACACATACACACACAAGGTAGATGACTCTACTGCTAATCTCTGTTAGTTCATAAAAGAAGTTTGTGCTTTCATTGCTTAGTTTTTGCCTCCATCTTACAGTCAGAACAACTACTTTGAAGATAACAATACATAATATGTTAACCAGTGTTGATCTCCCGTTATTTTGCTTTAAAAGTCTGTATCATTTTTATTCTTTTTTTTTCTTATTTGTTTAGGAGAGACAGGGTTTCACTATGCAGTTCAGGCTGGTCTTGAACTCACTTTGTAGACCAGACTGGTCTGGAACTTACAGCAATCCTCTTGCCTCAGCCTCCCAAGTACTAGGATTGTAGGAGTAAACCATCATGCCTGGCTCTTTTTTTTGTTTGTTTTTAAAGTAAAAAAAGGAATGAAAAAAATTATCATAGAGATCACTTAATGGTGACTCGATATTTCTAGTCTTTGGAATTCTTGAACGTACTTTCAATAAGTGTACAAATAATTATTAGATAAAATAATGTTTATGCTTTATTTGTAAGCAATTATAAAATAAGCCTAGGTTGACAAAGAAGCAAGGGTAACTAATAAAACACAATTGTGTACAGACTGACTTACGAACTTTCATTCAGAAACATTGGAAACCATAAAGAACACCAATCAGCTTTGAACTGGGAGTGAAATGAAAAGACATCTAACAACTTAGATGATATTACGTGTAACGTGGTCCAGTTAGTCCAGTTTTCTGTGATGAAAATCAGAAAATGAGACCCGTGTACTGTGGCACTGGGACCGCAGTGTCAGGAGCAAGACGTATTTAGCATTTCACGTGGTGAGCAATCATAGATGCCGCTGTCTGGGTGGTGCTAAGGAAAGTCCTCCTAAAAGAGGCCTAGCACTTTCTTTAGAGGGCTGCTTTTTAAAATAGTTTTTTTTTTTTGTTTTGTTTTTTGGTACCGGGGATCGAACTCACGACCTCGCGCTTGCCAGGCAGGCGCTTAAGCCACTGAGCTAAATCCCCGGCCCCCTTTAAAGTAGTTTTTAGAAAACCAAAAAGGACATTTTCAGAATTTGAACTTAGGGTTAGGGTTAGCCTCTTGTCACTTTAACTTCTGATTTTGACATGGCTGCATATCCTTATTTTCTCGGAAACACTCAGATGTCACTGATGCCAGGCTAGTACATGCAAGGACCAGTGTAAATCAGGACAGCTCCGCACTAACTTAACAAGACACCCGAACAGCGCGCCCACTGGCCTGCAGAAACCTACTGCCTGGACCCACAGTTCTGACCTTGAGCACAGTAAGGAAGGACTCTGATGGAAGCAACAAGTCAGTTTTTCTTCCTTAGCAATCCCGTGAGGGAAGGATCCCTCTCAAATGCTGTCTGATACTCTGAGAGTCTATGGGTCAGCTGCTGGCCACTCACTGCCATGGTCAAAGCTGATGGCATGAGGAAAACCCAAGTGACAGGATGCCTCAACCCAGAAGGGCCCCGGGAGGCGATTCCACAGCTGCTCCTGCAGGTCGCTCAAGGAGGCCAAGAATAAAGGACAGATGTGCGGACAGGAGCAGGGGAGGAGCTGGTTCTTGGCTCCCCGCATGAGTGGGGCACGCTGGAGTGTGGGAGCGGGTCTTAGGAAATGAGAGCATCCATGTAGGAGGATATCTTATTACACAGAGCTTTGAAACTGCCCATAAAATCTTAGACTCTGCTGTGGGAGGAGGAGGAAGTAGCTGGTGGGCCGCGAGGAGGCAGGGAGCGAAGGGCTTGGAATGAAAACCTGAGATCAAGAGGCGAGAGGACAAGAGAGGACCGCGGCTGAGGCACGTCCTGTGTGCTGTGCTGACATTGTGAACCGAGTCACAAATGGAGACTTTGAAATTCTGCATGTTATTTGCGAGTAAAAGATGCCTGTTAACACTTAACAGGAAACAATTATAAAACACGGGCTACATTTGAACTATTCACATCATAAAATTAACTTCCTCTCACTCTGTTGCGTTCTGTATCTTCCTTGGCCTTTCGCAGTAAAGGAACTCATGGTCTCCTCTCCTGTTTTACATCCCCCTTGCCTTTTAAAAAATAAAAGAGATGAATGAAAGGATGTCCAGGAGTGGGTTGTGAGAGGCTCTGCCGTCCACTTTCCTAGAAGAGGAAAGTACAGCTCGACCACACGCGCGTGGTCAGCCCCGACCGCCTGCCCGCCCCATGGGCTCAGCTTCGCTGCTGCTGGCTCATTACGGTTATTTCACCCTCCATGACACGCAACCCCAGGGGTTCAGGGCAGACGTGGAGTACCTTTTTTGTTAGTTAGTTAGTTAGTTTTTTCTGCTGCCCCAACACCTGTTGCCATTAAAATTCTGTGGGTGCTCTGTGTGGTGAGGTTTTAGAAGATGCACATCGTCCTCCTATGTCCAGCAGCGTTTGGACCTAACTTTAAATTCCCTTAGGCTGTTTCCCCCTCTTCAATAACACTATGTGAACTGTTTGCTTTTTAAAAATTAGTTCTATTTTTCCTCCCAAGTTTATAATCCTCTCAGATGACCTATAGGGCAAACACTACCTCCTTGATGTTACACTTACCACAACTATTCATGCAACTCTTCACCAGCAGAGCTGGAATTTACAATAATTATCTGCACGCTGAGATATTATAACAAAAGACAGCAAGTTTCACTGTTCAAGTTGTTGCTACATGCAACGTGTGATCTTAGGGATTCACAGAAAAAAGAAGATACAGTACTGAGCAAATACCGTGTGAACAAAGACTTATTGTTTCTAATCTACTCTGCCACACGTTGTCTTAACTTGTTTCTTCATATGCTCAAAATGATATCCAGGGCCCTGCACCAAATGATAGGCCTGAGGGACAGAGATAAGTCCTGTTTTTTTTTTTTTTTCCTAAAGGACTAATTGGGAGACATATTTCAAACCTATAGAGATAAAATTAGAGTGTTGCACAATTTGTGTTTTCTCACTGAGCCACACTTTGTGAATTGGATTCTTTCGCAGCCAGGTATCCCAGATGTCATTGATACCTGTCCTTTTTCCTCAATTATGAGTTTCACATCATTCCCAATTCCATTTTTACTCCTCTCCCTGACGGGTGGTATAAGGTTTTCCTATTCCAGCTCCCCTGGGGCTCCTCTCAGGCTTTTTGGTTTCTTGTTGTTTTCATTGAATATGGAGCTTCTGGGTGTCTACTGCATGGACGATTTCACTGTTCCGACTTTAGATTCATTCCACTGATCTCGGCCTCTTGCCCATTACCCTCGATCCCCATTCCTGTTCCTCCTCTATTGCTCTCCGGACTTCAACAAAAGTACCTTTGCTAATGCGTAGTCTGACTTCCTTGCATTTACTTTCTTTTTAATGTTGAAAATATGTCGCAGAATGTAAAAATCATGACCCTCGCATTTACACTCCTCCATTTTTTCCCCTTTTGGCTCAAAAGAGTTGCTTGGTGGACACTTTGCTCGAGGGTCCTTTCTCAATCTCACATTCAACAAAGTGAGACCCAGTGCTGGGCTTTTCCTGCTGCCTAAACCCAGATTCCCGAGCCTTAAGGGGTGAGGGTCCTAGTCTTATCAGTAAACTCTCCATTATCTGGAATCCATGTGAAAAGCCCAGAACACCTTCTGTTTCTCCAGGTCAAGAGCTATTATCACATCTTTTAAATCCTTCAGCAAAGCCACCCACACTTTTTCACTGCGTGGTCTAAGCAGCTTCCTCACCAACTTCTTGGGTGCCTTCTCCCTCTCCACCAATGACCGTGTCACATACTGCAGTGTTTTTAGAAGTGTTTTTTTTAAAAGTCTGTTTACATCACATTAGTTTCCTAAGACACCTCAGTGTCTTTTTCATCCACATAAGCGCCTCATTCTGGCTGTCCAGTTTATGGTAGAACAAAAGGTGAATTCTGAAAGGTTTATTACTATGCAAAATGCTGGCACACTTGCTATTAATCTCATATCTTTGTTTTCGAGGTTTTCCAAAAGGAAAACTATTCATTTAGTTCTATCCTCTTAACATAGCTATTGTACTGTTCTAAGAGGTTAGTAGTTAAACAGACCTGAATTATCATGTTTCTGTAATTGTCTAGATATGTTAGTTAATTAACCTTTCAATTCCCAGTTATCTATAAAGAGAGAAAAAAATCCTGTAGACCTATAGAATTTGGGACAGGGAATAAACAAGATAACTTGGTTGGCATAATGTTTGGACATGTATCCCTCTATATCTCAGATTATTATTATTATTCTGGGGTGTTTATTCATCTCTAGTAGCAAGTTATTTTCTTAACATTTTATTTTATTTTATTCTTTATTTTAAAGAGAATAAAGTGAAACAAAACAGAACAAAGCAAATCAGAACAGAACAATGCAAGCAAAACAGGACTTCAAAACTGTAAGACAGCAGGAAATCAACAGTGACTACCAGAATGTCTCGTTGTCTTCAAAATAGCTGTCCATACCTTCACACGTAATGAAATCAAATAATAGAAAAGACTAAAACCAATTAAAACAAAAGAATGAAAGCATTATGAAACTTCAAAGCAAGATAACAAGAAATGAACAACGTTACTATAATGTCTCATTTTCTTCAAAACAGCCATCCATACTATCACACATAATAAAATCAAATGAAACACAACAGAATAAAACCAATCAAAACAAGAGAATAAAAGCATTATAGGACTCTGAAACAAGGTGACAGGAAGTCAGCAATGGCTACTATAATGTCTCATTAAGTCTTGTTTCCTAACATTTTACATTTTAAAATTCAAAAAGACATTGGAGTAATAAACCTGTGAGAACCAATTATGCATCCATTTAAAGTTTTTAGAAGAAAGAAGGCCCTCCAGCAAAAGAAGTCATGTGAACATTCATTTCAAGCCCTTCTTTTCAGAGGAGCAGTATAAAATACTTCCCTTTCAGTAGGAATAGAAAAAAAATTTTAAAAAAAGGAAAAAAATCAGTAGGAATAGAAATCCAACGGCACCTGGTTCACTTACACTTTAAATATCTATGTTTGTTACCTAGAAAGGACAAATTCTGTGTAATCAAACTAAATTTTAAAGATTTTTAAATGTATTGATGTAATTTTGATGTCTGAATTTGAAATAGTAAATATATATGTAAGGCAGCTTGAAAATCCATTCTTTGGGAGCTATTTTGGAGAGCAGCACCAGTGTTCCAGGCAGCTGGGTTTGTCCTATAATAGAACATAGACTAGAGAAGTTATGCTTGTATGTGAAAGATTTGAAGTTTGACCCATCCATTCTCTGAATACGAAGATATCACGCAAAACTGTTTTCATGGTGTGCTGCAGGGCTCCCGAAAGAGTGCCTGAGCTTGAAGTTTTGTTAGAAAACAGTAAGAACTTCATAAAGGAAGTTTTACATCTCAGAGACTAAATTGGGCTATTTCATGGGAAAGGTCAAGATGTAATAAAAAGATAGGAATTCGACAGTCAGAATTAAAGGCTCACACCCATTTTCCATTTCTAGTCTTCATTATTGTTTTCTTAGACACAAAGCCGCATTTGCAGGTGATGTGTGAACATGTGCCGGGATGACACGCGGGAACCGCAGGCTCTCGCCTCAAGGGAAGATTTGACGGGGATGTGGAGAAAGGAAGGCGGTGGGAACCGCCGGGGAGGGAGATGCAGGTGGATTAGGACTTACGGCAGACTCGGCCTGCGGAGGTCGGGGTGGGACTGAGTGATTTTTTTCTCCTAAAAACAAGATAATCTTTAAAACTGACACTTCTGCCCTTACTGGTGATTACATTCATTTATTTAAATTAAAAACTATTATCAAGAGTCCCAAAGACGTCAGACACTATGCTATAGAAAAGCATGATTAATACAAAGATTATATTTTGCATAGAGAATACTTCAAATTTAGCCTGAAAAGGAGGACCACACGCACCGTGCCCACGGAAGTGTCAGGTTGGTGACGCCGGGAAACGGAAAGAGAAAGAGTTGATGCCCGCTCAGCCTGGAGGAGACACATTTGATTACATCTCTCTTGGAGTAAGATGGTACAAGTAAATCTCAGACTAATTCCGAGGGCAATCCAAAAGTGCTTCCTAAAACTCCAGGTAAACTTAGAGAACACTGCTTGCCCTCGACGCCGTTTTTTCAGGCAATGTTTTCATACTTTTCTTGGTGTACAGAGATCTAGTGTCTTCCTAACTCAAGGGTAAAGAGCTTAAATAGACAAGACCATCTCACCCTAATGTCCCCTTTGTTCCAGCCTGCAGAACACTACGGAGTTCTAAGATGCGTTCTGTGCAGCATAGAGCAATGTCATGAACACAGTATTAAAGTCTACGCTTAGTTCTAATAGAAAGACATGCAGGCTGCATTTCTGCGAAACGCTCCCCTCTGCTGCGCTGTGGGCTTTGCTCATCCTGCATCTCCTGAGACCTGCGAAGTCCTGTTTCACACATGCCGAATGCACGCTGTATGTATGTAGGTGGAAAACAGAGCAGCAGCGCAAAGGCTATTTAAAGGCGCCCGGGGGGCTTGCGTACTCCTACACGGAAATTCTTGCTTGTGAAGTAGGTTGTGTTGTCTTTTGCCAATTCAGATCCTGATGGAGGAAGAGGAAAGGCGAGGCTTCCACCAACGTAAGCTTCGCCTGTATCCAGAGAGCTTCAGTTCGGAGCTCAGACAGTGGAGCCAGCCTCTCTCACGGCCACCTTCGGTCATCAGCTGTCGAGTGTCGCTGGCCACGCTGCCGGCCGCTCCTTCCACTCACAACGTCCACCTGCCTGGCGAGGAAGGGTGGCTTTGAGCATTGCAGCACTATGGAAACCCTGCTTCCACAGCACTGGCCTTCAGGGAGAAAGCTGGGCCTCCCATGACATCTGCATGTCTTTCAGTGCATGGGCTGAGGGGAGACTCCAGGACTGTCCCTGTGACCCCTTCCTGAGGAGGTGGACGTCTATGAACACGGCGTCCCTGCTAACTAACATGTATTATGACTGTGACGAAGTCCATTCAGCCAGGTCAATCTTACCAAGATGGATGTACGGGCTTATCCTCTCTCCGTCTACCTTCCTTTCCTGCTCTTTTCCTTTAATTTTGGGCATGAATATTCCCCAAGGATTTATCGCCTGACTTGGTATGTAATAAATTTAATAGCAAGATGACTTTCAGTTGCATATCTGTGTAAACATTCTTGTGAAAGAAGTCATTTAAGTCTGCTGTTTACTGAAGTTACATGCATATGAGATATAAGCGTACGTTAGATTTTTATACCAACCCCACAAAACCAAGTGTGCTAAAATTGAGCATAATTGTTTGTTGATTGGTATATATTCTTCCTGACATAAAAATGGTGATGTGAGTAAAATATGGAAAATGACTTGTATTGCAGTATGATGATCCCACAGTTTTATTTTATTTTTATTTGAGAAAGACTACTTTGATGTTTATCTAAGAGTTCAAATTGATCAAGGACTTCCATTTCCTGTTCTCACTCTAATTTGTGTACTAGTTTTTATACACTGGGGGAATCCGGGAATAATTGGCCCTTGGGAGATGAAGCCAGTCCCCAGCGGTTCTGAGAGTCCATGTGATCCAAGCCCCACGGGCCACCGTGCCCTACTTCAGCTTCCTCTCTAGATCTTCCCACAGCTCCTAGCGGAACACGTGTGTGTGTCCTGTCGGTCCCCTCATGCACACTGCTGCCACAGGACGCACAGTAGCTGTGCTACCTTCAGTGAAAAGAGGTCGGGGGAAGGCTGAGGAAGTAACGCGGGAGGGAAGGCCAGGACAAGAGGGGTATGTCACGGCGCGTCAGAGCAGGCAGAGCTTACAGGTACAGGAGCAGCAGAGGCAAAGCCCCAGCGGAAGGGAGCTGGGGGTGCGGAGGGACCGCCCAGCGTGCAGGGACACAGAGGCCGGAAGGATGAGGACCGAGGCAGATCTCCACGTGGAGTCACGGGAACACCCTTGAACCCTTGCTTTTCAGGAAGACAGCCTCAGCTCGGCAGTAAAACCTGGCTGGGGGAGAGGAAGGAGTGGACGGCAGGGTGGGTCAAACCTGGCTGGGGGAGAGGAAGGAGTGGACGGCAGGGTGGGTCAATCAGCATGACTCTGTCCAGTGAAACCAGATGTCTCTGTGACCTCCAGCCCTGGCCTGGGACCCAGCAGAAAAGCCCACTTAGTCAGTCAGATGCAGGCAGTGTTGTAGAAGCAGACGTCTTCTCTTTGCTTCCTAAATGTTCTCTCATGACATCCAGCACCATGAATCCTGGCCACTTTGTGTCTGTGTGGTGCCTCCTCTGACTCGCCTTGCTTTCCTGAACTCTTTACATGAAACACCTTTTCAATGGCTTTCTTCTCATCTTATTATTTTTGTAAAACAAATGGTGGCCAAATCAAGGCTAGAGCTATAATGCTGTTAATTTCCCCACTTGCACCCAGATTAGGCACGTACATGATGGTGGTCGTGTGGTCACGATGCAGTGTGCCTGGTATACCTGCCGGCCAGGAGACATAAGGCTGGGAACCACTGCTACGCACCTGGCCTCTTAGACAGCCTTAAATTATATACTAGGTGGCGCACACCTGTAATCCCAGAGCCCAGGAGGCTGAAGCAGGAGGAGTGATGAACGCATCGCTATTTCAAGGCCACCCTGGGCTACACAGTGAGTTCGAGGCCAGCCTGAACTGCACAGTGAAACCCTAACTCAAAGACAAAAAAATTACATGCTAGAGGAGTCTACACTCCAACAGCCATGACATGACATCAATTCTAAGTTCAAACACAGCACAGCCCTCAGTCACGCACAGTAGGACACAAAAATTTACAGAGTTGAAAGGGCCTCGCATTTATGCAGTCCCCGTGAAATATGTTTATTTTGAATATTTGTGACAGGTAAGTGACGGACAATGCCCAGGCAGATTTACCCGCATTTGGAAAAGACTCACTTCAAACACTTCCCGAAGGAGGCATTTGTTTTCTTAAGCTAAGTGGAAAATGAACTAGAGTCTACATTTACAAACACGGGGCCGGGCAGTCTAAAATGAAGTATATTCTTTACATTACGCCTCCCTGATGTTGTCTAAATAGTGTCACTGTCTTACCATATAAACAAACAACATATAGATCTGCATATATACATGGCATGTGTAGATACACAGTATATTATGTAAATTTATACACAGTGTATTTATGTAATTTTTTCCTTGAAGCCATTTGTCAAAAACATACTACCAACCTTTTAGTATTGTAAATATAAATCAGATGCATTTATTTTAGTGTCTTTACCCTGAGTCAAATTTTACCTCTTTGAACTATTGAGATTTGTGGCTACAGAAAAGCTTTGTTCCTGCCTTTCTCCTTTTCTTTCTCTTGCTCTGTGTCAGCACTCAGCCAGGCTCCACCTTGCTTAATGAACGTTTTTTTCCAGCAGATGTTGCCTTCTTTATTTCTTTCCTCTTTCATGTTATCCAGGGCAGATCAAAGCATCTAGTAATCCCTGTCCATTGTACGCAGAGTTGTGGGGGTGACATGTTGCATGATTCTTGCTTCTCTAATGTTTTCAATTATTTTCTTTGATAATTTTTGGTATGTGTTGACTGCTCCAGCTAATAGAAATCATCTTTAATTCAGATACTTTTATGGGAATGAAAGTAAACAGTAAGTATTGAGAAAATATTCATAATTCATCTATTTTCTGGAGGCAGCCAAATCATCTCCAGTAAATATGTTTGTGCAGTTTTCCCTGAAATTAACAACAGAGTTTATAATCAGACAACAAATGCCCAGGGAAACATAAATAAGGTTTAACTACATTTTAACAATAATTACATGATGTTGCTAAGCATGGCTTTATTCTTATTTTGGAGAAGAAAGCTTACAAACAGCTTGAGGCATATAGGAAATTGTGGCCTTTGTTCCCTTTCACACCTTGGAAGGAAGAGCCAGGCAGTGCAGGAGAATAGAAGGCACCCCAAGGGGAGAAGGGAGTTTAAACTCAGCTTTAGCAGCCAGAGATGTCCAAACACTGTAATCAGTCTGAGTTTCAACTGTGTGTATTCTGAAATGCGGAGTGGGAATTAGAGAACCTACCAGTCACTGTTAGCTACAGTACTTTATATAGTTTTTAGGAGGAATTTTATGGACATTGTGGCTGCAGTTTATTACCAGACATACAACTTTTCAACAAGTGAGAGACGCCATAATGATGAGCTACTCAAGCATAGCATTGAACTTTCCGAGTTGGGAGTGCAAAAAATGATCTAACTTGTGTTTTGATCTCAAAGTTTTCCTTACCACAATATTTTTCCTAGCAATAGAGTTGGGAAGACTTTTCTGTTTTGTCATAGGATATTACTCAAATTTCTGACTTTTCTTAGCAGTTATAGAAGTGACTGGACGGGCTGCGTGGCAGACATGTGACTTCGTCTTCCATCACATCAGGACCTCATTTTGATCAGGAGCCTGAAGACCGGAGGTTCTCTCAGATACACTTTCTGCACAGGTGCTCCGGGTCACTGCTCATCTGCTGGAGGGTTGTGTGAAGGGATGGGGGTTCTTGCTCAGCACTTCCAGCTTCCTGTTCTTTTGTCAGGTAAGCTATCCCTTTCCAAAAGAACAGATTTTTATACGCATCTGAGAAACTGTGTGGTCTTATCCTGAGGTTCAGAGACAGTTTCCATATTGCTATTAGTGAGACTGTGTTGTGGTGACAGCTGGTCCTGGGTGGCTATGCAGTGTGACATGGTGCAGGAGTGGGAATTCCTTCAACTCTTGCATGTGTCCTGAAGATTAGGCCAGCAAAGGGCAAAGCAGTGCAGGGCGCTGAACATCCACCCCCTCCAGGTGGAGCAGCTTCAACGTGAGGCAAGACAGCTACTAAATGCCAGCAAAATGCAAATCAAAGGAAGAAAAATTTGCCAGGGTAAAAGCACTTAAAAGGAGCTGAGCCCTGGCACACAGACAAAACCACATTTGCAGCCTGGCAAGATGCAGATGGTAAGCTCGATGGCGCACCAGTGAGGAGACCGCTGGAGTCAAAGCCGGCCCTGAGCCTCTTCATCAGCACCCCATTTTCTTACGTGTAGATGCGTTGTGCACGAGAGACAAGTCGTTCTTGTCAAAAGACAGATAGTGAGGCATGAAAATGTTAAGGAGATCAATCTAACCTCATCCAATGGCAGCAAAGGTCACACAGTGAGTCGGTGGCAGATCTGCGAATTGATTTTAGATCCCATTAGGCTTCTTTTTGTAGCTGCTCAGCAATTCCTGAGATTGCTTTCAGTGCCCAAAGATGCACAATTGAATTAGAATAGCAGAATGGAAAATAAAAATACGATGGAAATGGAAAGTAGTCATTCCGGGTGGTTTGATTTCTTACAATTTAAATGTTATCATCCCTGCCTAGAAATGTACACATCTCAAAGCTGAGCTCATTTTGCAAGGGATTTTTAAGTCACTAAAGCATAGTAGCAAAATATGCAAAGATAAAGTTAGCTGTATTGTGACAGTGGAAGGTAGTCAATCATTTTAGGCACTGGTTAGAGAATCACCTATCACATGAATGCGTATTTCTCTAAATATATTTGTCCTAACTGGAATTTTTAAAAGATTCTCAAGTAGATAACTAAATTTGAGCAAAATGGAAAGAGAGCTAAATAAATCTGATTTATATTAAAACAATAGAATAACAAATATGTCAATCAGGATGGAACATTTTGGGAGCTATATGAAATTCAAAATGTTCTGTTTCTTAGCCAACATAGAATTTGTTCATTGTGGCAGTTTTCCAATATACTCCACTGGTATAGAGCTCTTTCTGTGTTTTTGAAATAGTGCATGATCAAAATGTTAGGGAAAAAATGCTTCATTGCTAAACTTACTTTGAGTGAATATTGAAAAACTAACTTTTTAAAAATAAGAACTCCACTTTAAATATGCTTTTATTAATCTGCTACAGCTTCCGAGTTTTCCCTTTTGTGCGAAAAAGGAACTACAGCTGTCTTTGTGAACCCAACACCATTGTCCTGTCTGGCGGAGGTGAAGTGGTGAATTCCTAGCAAGCCCTGATCACGGATGGGGAGAGACTGCAGTCACCGATGGAGCCCTTCTCATGAGCTGTCCTAGTGCTTACTTCACTGAAACAGGGCTGTGTCATCACCATAATGTATAAAGGACTCTGCAAAGTTGTCACTGCCATGGAATTATATCAAATTGACAAATACTGTCACATTTTCAGTAAAAATAATTTAATACTACTTTCAAGAAGGTTCTTGATAATGCAAGTCAGAACTCATTAACTTGAAATTCAAGGTTTGGGGATTGTTTTGTTTTATAATAAACACATGGTACAGCCAGCCCCACTGGGGTGTGACATTGATGTCACTGGCAAGGTCATATGTTATGACAGTCATGAGAACAGATTCACCATCTTCATCACAACAGGTAGCTTCTTAACCTTTCTGAGCTTTAGTTTCCTCCAGGGAAAATCAAGATAATGTGTATGTCATAGAGCTGTGACCATCAAGGATTAAGGTGTCTATGGAGTTTTCATGTATGCCAAGATAGGTACTGTGACTAATAAGCACAAAACAACAAGCCTAGGAAGTAGTTATACCAGGAAAAATTGTGCTGAATATCCAGGAACAAGTTGTGAATATGTTTTCATTAAAATTTCACACAATTAGTAGAAACTAAAGTGTAGGAATGAATCACAAACAGAAAGCGTGAATTAGTGACCTTTTCATAGTAAAATCACTATTGGTAAGTGTGATATAAGTCTTATATTTCATGCTTAGTTTTTGTTGGGGAAACTTTTTGGGGGGATTTTTTTTAACAGTGTGTGTTTGAATTGATTTCCCATGTCCATTGCACAAAAATGGATTTCCCTGGACTCACAAGTATGGAGAAAACATTGTGAAATGCACATGACTTCGCACACAATAGCTTCTGTCTGTTTGTAGATCCAGACATAAATGCTGTCTATTTGTAGATCCAGAAGTGACAATTGAGTTTGCAAAATGACAATACGCCACAATACACTTTTCCCTAATTATCATAAAAGAATGAAAAGCTCGTTTTCCCCAACATAGTTGTCTTACTAATACTCCATTTACTGGCTCATCGAATTTGAATGTTATTTTGATCCTTGCTACCTTCTTTGGAAATTTTAAACCTCTGTTCACTATCATTCACTCAGACTCATGTTGGTGCTAAACTTCTGCCACAGCCTCAAAAGGAATTTTCTCCCCACTTTTTCTCCAGAATATGTCTTGGAGGCATCCATGGCAATCTTAGTAACTCCTAGCTGGAATCGCACAGGGCTGCTGGCTGGCTCAGCTGCGTCCTTACCACTCAACCCACTGTCGGATGCCTGCTGTGCTGTGCTCCCCACTGTCCACATAGCTGTGCGGTGTCCCTGTCCTTCTACTCATCGCCCAGCTGCTGCACCGCTGTCCACAGCCACTGAGCATCACCCACTTCTCAAAGTCCAGGTGAAACCGCCTCTGCTCACCTCAGCCCCTGTTCCCTAGTTTCTAAGCCTCATGCATCAGAACTAGGTGCAGAGTAAATATTGCTGAAATAGGGATGCAGGAACCGCACCCTGACTTAATCCCCCAAATCAGATCAATCACTATGCTTCGTGTTTCCCACTGCAAGCTGCTGGACTTCCCTTTACAGGCAGGCCCTGGGCTCAGGCACACACACCTGACTAGGGCACCTGCCCACACCCAGCCCTAAAACCCTGCAGATGCACCTAGTTCTCTTTCCTGAGCATCGATCCCACCAGAGCTCATGATGGAGGTGTGCAGGAATGGATCCAAAGCAGATGTATTCATTATTCAATAGACATTAGTTATTGGGCAATTGTGCCTAATGCTGATATTTTTACCTACACTGAAGTTAGATTTTTGTGTACATTTGAGCTCAGGCATTCTTCCCTGTGAACACGGGGATCTTGCTCAGAAAAATACTTCCTATGATTCTGTTAAACTCAGTTGTAGTGCTCTTGAATCGTTTATCTGAATAAAATTGTTTCTGAGGTCACTTGGACATTGCCTGGAGGGCTTTCGCGTTACTGTGGCTTCAGATCCCAGGAAGCCGGATAGAAATGTTAAACCTCCATTACTTCCCCGAATCCTCCCAAATCTGTTTAATAAAGGAAACGTGGATTCCAGAAGGTCTGGTTCGCTCATTATACCCTTCCCACTGATGACAACCTCAGTGCTGTTCTCATCAGCTCACGCTGATTTTCCTCACATTCTCTGTTATTTTTGCGTCCTCAGTGCTAGATCTCCACACACACACCTGCACGCTCTAGTCTTGACTGCTCCTCCACCTGGCCCATGACCTCTTTTCCTTTTTTCTCTAAATGCTTTTGCACTTATAGTCAGTGCAGTCAGCCACACCTTAGCAACTTAGATAACGGTAGAGTTTTACAGCTTCTCAGAGCTTCACCTGTGTGTTCAGGACCTGGATCTTAGAGCCACCGCTCAGGAATTGCCTGGGTTTCCAGTAGAGCTCAGTCAACAGCAGGGCTTCCCTGGCTTTGCATACAAGCAAATCTATGACACTGCTGTCCCCTCTTCAAGTTCTGGGCAAATAGAGATGCTCTCCTTTTTCTCTTGGAGACAAGGGTCCTCTCTGCATGTTTGTCCTTTGGGGAGTCAACTGACACTATGCATCTTTCAAGTTTTACCAGAAAAGGCTCTGAAAAGTACTATCATGTTAAAAAAAAAAATTGCAATCTCAAGAAGACGGTTTTCTTCCCCTACTTTTCAAAGTTCAGATGTGCAGTATATTGGACTATATGCACTCCAGTTATGTCTAACCACTGTGTCTCATAAAGTTTTTCTGGTAACTGTGCTTTTATTTGGAGTAAATGATACAGTCACAGGCAGAAACACTGTAGTTTAGGTAGCAGATATTAAATGTTTTGCACAAATGCTAGCAGACATCAGCGTACCAGATATGTGCATTCTGCTCCCACTCTCCGCTCAACCCAGGGTGCCCCTCACCCCAGGCTGTCCCGTCAGCAGCTACACACATGTGATGCTTCCAAGCACTTGAAATGACACAAGTCTGAGTTGGATGGAGCTAAAATGGACACTCGGACCTCCGAAGGCCGCCGTATAAAAATAATGTAAATGTTATTAACAGAACAGCCAAGTGGGCCAGGGATTTAGCGCAGTGGTATAAGTGCCTGCCTGGCAAGCCTGAGGTCATGAGTTTGATCCCTGGTACCACATGCACACATACAAAATTTAGATTGTTAATAAACATGAAAAAAATTGTTTTGTGAAGAACACCCAAGAGATACATTTTTGAGACAAGGTCTCCCAGGCTGCCCTCAAGCTCAGAGTGCTCCTCCCTCATCTTCCTGGGTGCTGGGATTTCAGGTCTCCCCACCATGACTGGCTTGAAACAATATTTTGAATATACTGAGTTATATAAAATACATGATTAAAATTAGTTTTATGTTTATTTTCATTCTTTCTAATGTCGCCACTAGAAAGACTAAGGTTATACATGTGGCTTACCTTGTACCTATACTGGATGCAGGTGCCCTTGCAAACCTTTAGGAACACGAAGTGAAGGAGCTGAGTGCACGTAGCCCAGTCCTGCACTAAGAAACCACGTGGCTGGGCCAGGGCAGCCAACTGAAGTGATTCATTTCAAGACGGTAGTGAAGGCAAGCACGTGACCATCAGGAGTGTGCTCTCTATTTATCTGCCTTACGACAGTGTCCGACCCAGTCTTATAAATCAGGGTCCTGCTCTGTTAGGAAATGCATGTTCCGTCCTTGTTTCACACCTCACGTTGGCTGTCCTTGGATCTGGAAGACATTGATGATGCCCCTAAGCAGCTGAGCCGTCCCTAATCAGGGAAGCAGCTGTGTAGCAGACACACAGACCAGATGGCTGGGAGCTGGGGGCCCGCGGACCTGAGGTCATGGGACCAAGGCAATACGAGTGCTCGGCTGTGGAAAACAGGAAGAAGTTTCCATGCCGGGGTCCTTCTTGCATGTGGCCAGAGTGACCTTTACTGTGTGTTCTCTAATAGTGGCTATGTTTGTAGAACTCTACAGCTAATAATGTGATCTTCATGCTCTAAAGTAGAAACTATGAAATCAGCAAACAAGTACAATAGCAATGTACAGCAGTGAGGCTGTGTGACAGTAACCCTGCTGTGCACCCCTGGGCTCCCGGGACAAGGTACCAGCATTCAGAAGCTGGGCGTGGGGCTGCACTGCCATCCTACACGGTTCTCCTGAGCACCTTAGTCCTCTTAGCATGGTTTCTCTCTTCCAACCAGAGTGAAGTCTTTCCTCACCCCGTTCACCTGAGCTGCCCTGGGCATCTCCTGGGTGGAACACGCTGCTGAGAGCTGAGCCGGCCTTGGTTTCCAGTGAGCTCAGGATGTGATAAACCTCAGCAAAAAAGGAATGGAAATGCTCAGATTTTTCAGTTATGCAGTAGCCTTTGTTTCCACAATGGGCTATAGTAACATCACTGCGTCACTGTGGCTTTAGGAAAGCTTTACCTTTGTCCGAACACCCCTCCTGGCAGTAGGTGAGCTAGCTGAGCTAAAGCAGGAAGCTACAGGCCCTGCAAGCTGAGAACTGAATGCTAACATTTCCATCCTTACCTGCCACTACGCTTCTCATGGCTGAGAAAGACCGAGAAAAACTTCCACACAATTGAACCAAACAAGTGACGGGCATGAAATAATATTAGTCACATAACCAGTGCATACAACAAATATTCAGCTCAGTAAAATCGAAACGTCAAACGGTGATAAGAAATGGTTTTAAACGGGTTTAAGGAGCGAGCTCGAAGGTTTAGAATTTTTCTTTTCTGTTATTTACTTACTTATTTTTGCCAGTGCTGGATCTTAATTATCTAGCCAATTTCTAATCATAACACTGGGGTCCTCTCTCTGCTGAAGTTGGCCACTTCTACAATCTATTTTTGAGAAATCATCTTACTGATAACATTTAGAGATTCCAATTCTAATGGTTCAGGTAAAACACACTGGTAACCTAAGTCCTCTCAGAATTTACAAACTATGGCGACTCCCCTGAAACAGAAACTGCAGATCACGTTAATTTCAATCTGAAACACATGGCAGCCTTGTTTATGAGCACAGTAAGCTAGAGAGTCCCATCTTCCAACACGATTCAAGTACTCAGAACATGAGGAGAGAGAAGTCCAGCCAGCCCCAGGACTCGCCCTGCCTGCCTTTGCTCAGGTTGGCGGGTGGGGGGGTCAGCTGCCTGGGGGAGGTCACGTGGGACAGAAAGGCGCTGCCTGCCCGTGCTGCCCGCTCTTGTCACCCAGCTTCACTTATCACAAAGAAACACAGAGCCCATGCACGACCTTAGGAGGTAGAAAGTGCTCCCTCCCCAGGGCAGCTCCTCATTATTTTCCCAACATATCTGAAATTCTCAGCATTCTGCTTCTTCTTAGAAATCAGTTTTGCTCCACTGAACCCAAGAGCAAAATAATTGAGAGCGATCACTCGATTGGAAGGGGCTGGATTAGATGTACCAATTAGCTGCCACCACACTGACTCCTACCTAAATGACACGGTGGCCCTGGGGACTGTTCCTGAGAGCATTCAATTCCAAGTTCTGCAGCAGAGCAGATTCCTGTTCTAGGTAGAAATGAAAAACACAGACAAACCACTTTATTTCACAGATATATTGGTTGTCACTGCAGCAGTGACCTTAGAGATAGCCAGTAAGCCTCCCTGCATTTCTGAGTGTCCCTTTGCTCCCATCATAAATTGAGATCATGACAGTATGAGAGTATTTATAGAGTTAATAATTTCCCACTCTCTTCTGGGTCTTTCTTTCTTTAAATTTCCTGCCAGGACTCAGAAGAGGCCCATTTGGAATTTGAGAAAACATCCAGAGACTTTTTTTCAAGAAGCTAAACTCTTCCTCAATTCATACTTCTTTTTTTTTTTATTAACAGATGTAAATTTGAAGGGGAAATATCATGTACTATAAGCCGTGTGGGAATAGTCTGCTCTTAAGGATGACTTTCGGTTTTCATCGGAGCAGCACAGACCCTGAGAGCCTCAGCCCAGCACGCATCTGTGCCCTCGTCTGCACGAGTCCTTGGGTGAGCCCTGCAAGCACTTACAGTAGACACGCAGATGTGTGTGGAGCGGGCGACCTCACTGCAGATCTCTGCTGTGTCAAGTACTATTGGCAGATGCCCAAGAATTGATTGACACGCATCCTCCAGAACTGGAGTTAATTAATATGTCCACCAATTCCCAAATGGACCAGAGGAAACAGAAAATCCGTTTAATACGGCAATCAATGACATACTGTGTGTGGTCAAAGCCATTCACTTTGCAGGACTCGGTTGAGAATATGCTATCCCAGAGTGCATGCATTGCTCTTAAAAAGCTAGAAGGGAAAAAGAAGTCTATTTTCATAGCCGGAATGCTAAGCTTGGAGGCATTTGGCAATTGTTTTATCAATACTTGAATGAAAGCGTTAACTTTCTCTCACAAGTTCCAAAGAGATTAAATAATAAAGGGAGACTTAATTTGCTTAAAAAGTAAATTGAAGTCTTTACTTCTTAAAGTTGGTTTCTGTGGCATTTTGCCACCTAGGTGTAAAGTTCAAAGTCTTACTGTTTAACAATGGTGTAAAGATAAAGTTATTGGTTATATGTGACTAGACAAATACTTTTAAAATAAACTCATGTTTCACTATTTCATTTTATGGGTCAGGCTTAGCAAACATACAGGCAATTCCTGAACTAGCGTCTAGGAGTCCAGGGTGCCCATCTGAACATGCCCTTGGCTGGTAAAAGTTGGTACACAGGAATCTCGGGAGTGCAGGAACCGTCTCCCTCTGACCCCAGCCTGGATGCTGCCTGGCTGCTTATGCATCCAAGCTCTCTGCACTGCCATTCTTTCCCTGATGCTGTGAAGCACGAGTTGTCGCTTTTGTTCAACTGCACAAGCCGCGTAATCTTTTAAAGCCACGGGTAGTGGTTTAAGTACCAGCATAGATCAATTTAAACCAGTTGTTTCATAGAGCAGCTTAAGCACTGAAAACTGAACTTGATGTAGTCAGACACGCTATCTGGATAATATCTTTTCCAGAATTTCCTAGATTGCCTGTCTAGACTGCTCCCAATCCCCCAGGTAATTGCATAATCATCTTCCTCCTGACCTCCTCAACAGTCTGGAACAGCATCTCCAATTTACAGCTGCCGTGGAAATCAAAATCACCCAGCTTCTGAAAGAGCACCCGCCTCAAGGGGTCTGAGTGTCAGAGTCTCAGGAAGACACCCTGGTCCCCATCTGCCCCCTGGGAGCTCCGATGGGAAGCTCCATTGCGTCCTGGCTGGGAAGAGACCTGGGCAGCAGGGAGCGCGCGTCTCCAGCTCACCGCCCACCGGTGGGCAGCCAAAGGCAGCATAGCTGAGAGACTCCATCAGACAGAAAGTTCAAGAAGGAAAGAAAATCATGGGGAAGTATGAAAAGGCAGGGCCAGCATATGACTTTTGTTGTAAATGGCCGTGGAGACCCTGGCAGCCTCAAGCTTTCACTAAGGGGAAAGGCAGGTAAGTGCGGAGTCACCCTCCCTAAGGAGCGCCCGTGCCATCATTTCATGGCCTCCTATGAAGTGACAGGACCTCAGGGTTAGGTGACAATTATGTGCTGACAGCCAGGGGGCAGATTTGCATTTTCTCATATTAATTGTTCTTCAGCTTGGCCAAATTAGTGGGCAATGCTTGACTCTCACAGCAGCTGTAAGAGCATTTTCCTCACAGCTTTCCAGATCACAAATAGGTCCAGCAGTTTGTCCTGAGCCGTGCTGGACAAAAGCCCACAGTGATGGGGTTGGCGCCTGTCTCCACAGCAGGCGCATGTGAGCTGGAGGGCACCAGAGGCGTGAGGGTACGGAGGACGAGGAAGCGTTGCTTTGTACTTTTAGTTCTGATCCACATTATGAGACAGACCCAGAGAGGCTGAGTCGCTCTTCCACTGCTCTGCTTTGGTCTGTCGCAGAGCAAGGCGAGGACCTGCTGTGACATCCAGTCCCTCTTCTCCACTTCAGGGCTGGAAGCTCAACATTTCTGATTTGGGATGGGCAGAAAATCTGCAGTACAGCATGGGCAGCTCCAGGACCATCAGCCTGGGCCCACATTCAGGACACCAGAGCGCAGGAGGTGACCAGTGACACGGTAGCAGGGAGGGAGGTGTTTAGACAGGCGGTGATAGAGACATTACACATATAAACCCAGGCCCAGGTGCACGAACTCACTCCTAAATTCATCAACGTGGAACAAGCAGCACATGCAGGACCTGAACGTTGCTTTTCATGTAAGACCCTTGGATACCTCAAAGAGGACAGTAAATGTGGCTGTGAAGATTCGGAGGAGAGGAAGAAGAGAAGAGAGGAGGACAAGAGAAGGCAGAGAAGAGAAGAAGAGGAGGAGGAAGAGGAGGGAAGCAGAGGTGCAAACGAGGAGGAGGAAGAGAGAGGAGGGAGAGGAGGATGAGCAGCAGGAGGAGGAAGGACTCAGTGGGGATAAGATGGGGGGAACCCACTGGGGAGGCCTTGGGAAAGCTTGTTCACATTCCCAGGCTCCGTGGGAAAAAGTCAGGATTGAGTTTCACCGAGACAGCACCCAGTCCAGAAGGGACCTCCCCGGGTAAGGAGCTCACCACCAGCGGCTTGGGACGTACATGGCTATGTGTGCACCTCTAGGACACCTTAGGAAACCAAGGGGGAGCCCCTCCAATTGCACCCAAAATGTAACACAGTGACAAATGTGCCAATCAGAGCTTATCGTCAGGACTCCAGAAATACTCCCTGAACAAATCCTTTCTTTGCTGGGCATTTCTGAGTTTCAATTTGGAAAAAAAAATTCTGTCACAAATGATTTTCTCAACACATGAACACTTTTGTTTTTCTTAGGACTGAATGCCACAAACTATCAAATGATTTCTAGTTGAGGGCGATTGATAACCCTAAGTCACCAAACTATTTTTGACATTAGCTATGTTTCCTTCTTATTAATTTTTGCTTAAATTTACCTAACAATATAATTCCATCACCAATTTTCTGTATCAAAACATCTCTGAGCAATAAATTTATGCATTTTCATTTCAGTGCCAAAATAATAACTAAACCTACAAAAGGAAAGCTTGACAGAACAGGAACCTGGGGGCACCAGTGTAATGCCTTGGGTACTGACCTCTGGGCACACAAAGGCTCCTTCTCTACCCTGGGCAGGAGAGACCAGCGGCAGGCGACCTCTCCTGGCTGGGGGGGGGGAGCTGGCAGGGTACAAAGGAGGGTGACCACAGCACACTCAGCCTGGGGCATCTGCTGCCCTGCAGAACAGGCTGGACTCTGCAAGCCCGTGGGAAACCAGTGCTTCTCTCCTCCTTCCCTCCTACCCACGGCTATAGTTGACTGGTTCCCTCCCTCTTTTTTGTATTCACACATCAAAATTAATAAGAGCAGCTGAATCTGAAGTAGTGCTGCTGAAGAGTGACGCAGAAGCTACACGGGCTCAGGGATTGGTAACAAAGCCTTCGCACGGGGAAGGGTCCTGGGCAGATGCCCTTATTAAAAGCCAGCGTTACCTCAGGGTGATGTCCAACTTCAATGTAGGTGCAAACTGGGTGAAACGCCCCGGTTCCGCAGGCGTACAGGTGAGTCTGATTGTAGGCCTTCAGCACCTTGATGAAATTAGCACATTCCTTCTGCAAGACAAAGGAAAGGGAAGCCGTGAGAGCCGCTGCGGCAGGCTTAGCGGGAAGGTTCCTCCGCTGGCTGATTTCTGATTGCCTTGCTTTGACATTATTCTAACCTTCTGCATTCAACTCATGTAGGTTTTCTTATTTTGGGGGGCACGAATGCAGCATGTCCTTCCATAACTGTGTCACTGAAACTGCTTCTGACTTAGATCAAAGAGGAAGAAAAAGTTTCCAGGTAACCAATAAGCACAGGAGAGTCTTGCAGAAATGAAGACAATAAATTATGTACATAAAAAATTACCTAAACAAGATCATGGTGAAAATTTCCTTGAAAAAATTAAAATGTGAGTTTAATTTTAGAAAGAGAAAACAAAAACAAAAGATACTATAAATTTATATTAAGCATAAGTTGTGTCACAAGTAACTCATTTTGAAAAATTTTAAGTATACACTAAATAATAAAAGATACATGGATAATTTTTCTTGTTATTGTCCTAGACTTCCTTTGTGTTTATTTCTTCATCTATATGCATTTGAAATTAAGCATCAAATATAGAACTACAAATGAAGATAAAGTTTGAAAGCAGGGTGAGCAAAGCCAGGGGACCGGGTTGGTCCCGGTATTTCCCCACATGCTGTGCCTTACGCAGCCCCCTAGGGACTGTGACCTTCTGCCTGCAGGCCCAGTGCACTTGCACTTAGGTCATCAGTTGAAGTTTGTGTGACTCCGGTGATCTATAATTTGAATATGTTTCCATGTGACATTTCTGTTCCAGTTTTGTGGCTGGTGAGTTTGGCCTTAACTCTTTTGGCCCCCAAAATAAACATAAGCAGAATAATTGGCGTTGAAATTCAAGGAACTGAGGGCCATCATTTATTTTTCTGGGATGAAACCTGACATCCTTTCAAGCATGTTGTGTTGTAGATGAATTTGGCCTGTTTAAAGTAAAATGAAAAAGGTCCACCTTATGATTCCTTGTGCTTTTTCCACTCTTGGGGTGGGGGTGGGGTGTAAATATACATTCAGTTTTTTCAGTTTTGGTCAAATAGATCCTAACTCTGTCTTTCACCTGGTAAGGCACTATCACGTATGAATTAGGCTCTGAGATCAGTTGCTATTGCAAGGTGTCCTGTGAGAGGAAAAAAATGTCCCAGCTTAAAGGTAACTGATGCTTTTTCATGATTCACTTTGAACCAGGCACATGCTGGGTAAAACTGTCAAACAGTGACAAGCTAACTTCCATTACTCTTGGCAACAAAGTCTTCATTCTATAACAATTTCTCTCCTTTCCCCAAGAGGAGGGGGCCTGAGGAAAGAGCTTGTGAAAGGGAAACATCTGATAAACTCATTTACAAATGAGGCAGTCACGAGTCTACCAACTGATGTATTCCTACTCTCTGAAAGTTTCTGCCATTTGCAGAGATGCTGTTGTCAGAAAAGTCTTCTTTTGAAACATGTAGGTGACCAAATACTCTGCTTTCCCATAATGACTGTTACTGCTCATTGCGGGCTCTATGTTAGAATATTCAAGGACAAATACTGAGTTCCAGCACCACATGTCCGCGCGAGGCGTTGGCTGTGTATACATGGGTAGGAAAGGGGGCATGCTAATACGTAATCATGGAGGATGCAGATGGGTGGCTTGCTCATCTTAGAAAAGAAGAGGACTTCGGCTTCTCGGTCCTTCCTGCAGAGAGATGTGTGTGACTGTACTCACAAACCCAAGCTCTCTGCTCCCGTCCTAATTGCAGAAGTGCCTCCTAGAGACTGAAGAATACATCTTCATTGTCTGCATCCAAGAAGGTGAAGACCTCATGAGCACAAATGCTATTGAACCCAAAGGAGACTTCATGCTGTCTCCACAGCTGGCAATAACTGCACCGCTGTGGAGTCTGGGGCGTCTTACTGCTTATAGATTAGATATCTCATTAGCAATTTATCAGTGACTGGTTCTGGCCTTCTAAGTAAACAGGCAGTTAACAATTAATGCAGGAAAATCTCTTCCAGCTCTTGAGAACCACAGGATTGGACCACACTGAATGTCAACATTTCAGTTTGTTCTTGCTAACTCTTAAAAAGGACTCCCGATCCTAGACAACCACCCTGCAGAGCCCCGGGGAGGAAACCCATCGCAGGGCTGTAGCTGCAAAACCTGGCACAGGGCTCTGGGCGAAGTCGATCACAAGGAGTCTGTCCTCCCACAGGGCCTGGACTGCCCTGCTGGCCTGAGGCCTGGCCGGCTTCCTCCTTCCCACTGAGTGGCTGCCAGCAGGTTATGTTGCTGCTATGCCCAGGGGCGACCTCGACATTACTTTGAAAGCGAAAGTTGATGCAAATAGAATGGGGAGAAATTTCTTGGGCTTAGAGGGGGGAAAATGGTGGAAAACAAACAAAAGAATGGAAGGAAATATTTTCAAAATTGGTTAAAATAGCTAGGAGGAGGATCAGCTGTAACAACGGGGGAGGAAGGGGCTGGAAAGAACTGGATGGAGAAGAACTGACAACTTGAAAGAGACATGTTAGGAGGATTTGTTCTTGAGAGAAAGCCCACAGAAAAAGAGTATCAGCCCTGCCCTTCATTCGCCTCCCTTCCCTGCTGGCGGCTGCCAAGGGCTGTGAATGTTCCAAAACAGGATATCCATTTTATTTGGAAGCAGCTTGGACGGTCCTCTAAACAAGAAGGAAGCATGGCAGAAAGAGGAAACGCCTTCACAAGGCCTTGCTCAGGGGGACAGAAGAGGAGTGTTTCTGACCTTTTCCTGAACCGTGACGTGTCCTCGGGCTCGGAATATAATGCACCTTCTGGCTTTAAGCTACGGCACCGCTCTCCTGGGCCCTGGCAGATTTACAGCGCAATGAAGACCGTGCAGTCAGCTCACAGTGAACTCATTTCTCGGGCCTGATCGCTTCTGGAATCCGAGCTGATGAGCAGAGGAGCTTATCCACAAGCGGCTTCCCTCCCAGGGTCCGCAAGTGCATTGACCTCTGGTTTGGCCAAAACGCTCTCCAGGTGAGCAGCAGGATGAAGTATCAGTTTAGAATAAAGGCAAGGACGGCTACCAGCAGGGACACCCAAGGCCACACCTGAGGAGCAGCGATTCGCTCTCTGCAGTGACGGGCCAGGTGCACACAGTTTTCAAAGGTTTTGTAACCTTTTCAGACCGAACGGAGAGAGGAAACACGCATAAAAATATTAGTTTGAAAAGAGACTTAATTGAAATATCTATTATCGGAAGAGGCTACAGGAGCCAGGCTCGCAGAGCGATTCACAAACAAACACTTGAGGGATGCAGCGCTGATTAGACCATGCGTCGCAGACTTTTCCCGGATGGTTACAAAAATAAAATCCACCCATCTGTCAAAACAACTGCTCCCTGCGTGGAAATCACAACAGGAGTGAGGTGTTTTGAGCTAACTTCCGCTAATTATGCTTTCTACAAAAGAAGATAATGTACCTCGGATTCCAGGGACCTCCTTCCGTGCTCTTAAATTATGGAGGAAACAATGAAATTTCACTGTCCGTCAGGAAGGAGGGAAACAGAGACACTGGCAGCACGAACCATCTCTGTTCAGATACTTTCTCTTCATGATTACACCAAACAACTTGTTCTGCTTCAGCTGTAAAGCAGTCCCGAATGAACGGGCACAGGATGGCATCGCCTCAGATCAGTGAGAATTCATCCACCAAAAACCAAAAAGAGCCTCCCTCATTAGCAGTTCATGTGCAAACGTTTCCACGTATGCTCTAGCAGCTGGGAACGCAGAGGAAACCTTTTCCATCTTATGGGTGGATACATTTCTGCATGAAAATCCATTAATAAGCTTAATTCCTGAAGTTAATCTGTTGACTCTTGTTCTCTGGTCAATTTATGTGGCAGGCGGGCTGACGCCGGCCTCCTGGTGCCAAGGCAGTGATCCCTGAGGTTGCTGCTGTCACTCACTCTGCCCGCCCTGTGTAAGCTGCTTCGTGCTCATCTGGCAGTAGTGGTTGGTCTTTTCCTTTTCACATTGTGTGGTCACGTTCTGTGACCTGATTACCCGCCATACCTCTTCCTACTACTTCAGCAATCACTAAAAGACGTCGGAAGTCTCTTCTTCAAGCAGCTGTATCTAGTAACGAACATACAAACACATCCTCATTATCATAACGGTGGGTTTGTGACTTGGAATTTTCTACACACCACCTTTTAAAATGGTGAATAGAAAAAGATGAATAAAATGGTAAATAGGCCATTCTGCCTGTCGGAGGACATTTTTACCTGCACCACTGATGCTATCAGAATAATAAAAACAGTAGATCTTTCCACCTTCATGCTTTTTTGCTTTTAATTTCAGAGATTAAAAAGTACTGATTCAATGAGGACCATAAAGTCAGGATTGTTTCTTAGCTAGTTATTTAAGCTTATGAACACATGCACATTGATTTAACTGCCACCATAAACCTGTGATAATGGAAAAGGCAGTGTTCCAGTGGCTGGAGTGGTATAGAGTAAATGGTAACTTTCTGTTCAAGGTTCCTAAGTAATGTTACTTACTCGTTTTAGTTAATTGCTCAATTTCACTGCTTCCTCACCTCTAGATTGACTGTTTTGAAGTTGTAGAACTATTACTTGAGATTCTAAAAATTTTTTTCTTTCACATTGTTTACACCTTCCGGTGTGGTTGAAAGCCTGTGCACAGGTTCGCTCTGCGGACCTTGGTACCAGCGAACACTGGCCAGCGCTGTTCTGCTCTTCCCTTCTGCTGCGCAGAGGAACTCTGAACACCTACACTGGGAGTTCCATGTGGACCAGAGGAACTTGTCCTTCTGTTTACAATACGCTCGCTCATATGAAATTATCGTCTAATTACTTTGTACCATTAATTGGCACTTGATTATAGTCCATTATAAATTAGTAACGTAAGATTTCATTACATATTCCAATGAATGAATGCAGATAATGTTAAAATATGAAGTCTGCCTAAATATTTTTCTTGTGAAATCAGGTCTTAAGGTGGTATCTAGATGTCCTCCAGGGGCCTCATGCAGCGATAGGCAGGGATTCTGGGAGGTGACTGGGTCATGGGGCTCCGAGTAGACTCGCTGTCCTGAGCTGAGGTCTGGTGGGAAGAGGCAGCCCGTGGGGGCGTGGCCTGGACGGGTTCCTCCCTCCCTGCTTCCTCTCATTCCTGCTTCCGGTTCCGGGTCTCCGTGCCCTGAGCAGCTCTCCTCCAGCAAGGCCTTCCGCTGTGCCATGCTGCCTGGGACCCAGCCGGCCATGGACTGAATTGAGAACTAGTAAAACAACCTCTCCTTCTTCAAATTATGGCTGCCAGCTATTCTGACCCAGCAGGAGAGAAGTAACTAACACAAGAAAACTTACATAGTTTCAAAAGTATTTCTATTCTGACTTGCTATTTTAGTCAATGCTGAGTACTTTGTGCACAAAGAACCTAAATCATTGCTTTACACCTGGTAGGAAGAGTCACAGTCCAGAGATTGATAGTGAGCAGAATTATATTGCAAATTTAATACTAACACATATGCCTTTATCATAAACAAATGCATTACTCAAAAAGGAAAAGTGCATGGCATCTTTAATCATCTTTAATCACATGAAAGAGAGAAAAATGAAGCTCAAAATTTAGAAGAATGGTGATGTCATTCATGCATCTCCCTCTTCTAACATCTGCATAGGTTAATGAAAAATCAAATGTGTCCTACAATTCATAATAGAAAGTGTTGTCCTCACATAGCCCACACTGCTAAACAGAAGGAAGCTTCCTGCACAGGTTAGGTCCTTGGGAACTGGACACTGATGTGTCAGACTTGTTCATGCACTTGTGAGATTCCATGGTTACTGTCTTTTCCCCTTTTTATTCTTTCCTTTTCTTTTATTTTTCTTGTTTTTTTAAGAGCTTAAAATTCATTTGCCTTTTCAGGACTTAAAAAATAAAACCTTAGTTAAGAAATAATTTTATCATATAAAAGCTGTTGATATTAAGTCAAAGCCTACAAAATTACTGAAGCCCTGCCGCTGGACACTGAGAGAAGCTGAATTCTGTCCCCTTGGAAGCTGGTCTGTGCTTGCAGCGAGGCTTTCAGGAGGTGGCTCCTGGGAAAGGAGCCCATGGGGAGGACCAGGCCCAGTCCAGTGGGTGGACGTGAGCTAAGGAGCTGAGAGCACCCGAGGTGGTCACGAGAAGAGGCCATGGGCACAGTCACCCACAAACCAAGAAGGGAGAAACCTGGCCTGTGCACCCGGGTTGCTCACTCCCCGTCCAACCAGAAGTGTAAATTTTCAGGGTTTAAATCACTGGGGCTGCCAAGGCTCTAGAAAAGGAAGGTGACCTCCAATGGACAGACGGCCTTGCACTGAGGCAGAGGGCTCACAGCGCTTACCAAACTCTCCAGGCTTAGAAATGCTGTCAACATTATTTTGGTGAAACGGAGTAAACTCATGGCGTACTTTTCCAGTTAGCTGATCTGGTTTTCTGCTTTGTATGGAATTCGATATTTAACAGGATATTTCACAGATTTCATTTATTGTGGTACACTTTGGTAAAATATTTCTTCAAACGACACCCCCAACATCATCACCTTCCTGGGTATCAGCGGGTCCATCTGTGTGTGTGCATGTGTGTGTGTGTGTGTGCACAGACACACACAAAATTAGTGCGCAGAGATAACTTTTAAATATAATCAAAACTTGAAACTTTGCATATTTAAAATTTATTCATTTTTAATTTTAATAAATGTTTTATACTAAAGTAAAATAAGTTCAGAAAATAAGTTCTCAGATAAGTTCAGAAAAACATACAGGTCAGTGGGAGTTCGGTATTGCGGTCAAATAAAATGGCATGGAATTAGCTACTTGTGAAGCCGTCAAGGATGGGTTAGCACTGCTCAGGCTTCTCCATCGCCCGTGTGACTGTCAGAAAGTGGGGAGACCTCTGAGCCTCAGAGCCCTCAGCTAAAAGTGGGATTGATGGAACGTTTGAGAAAGTGCTTAGCATGATGGACGGTCCCTATTGGTTGTGCATCTGATGATCCTGTCTTAAAATTATCACCTCGATTGGTTTGAAAGCTTTCACAACTGCTTTATTCTCACGCCATCTCACATACTCTGCTTTGCCACAAATTATGCCAAGAACTTAATCATGAATTATCCATTTCTCCTGGTGACACAGTAAGGAAAATACAAGCTCTTCCTCCCAGAAGTCTGGCCTCTCGTCCAGAGCTAACTCTGTGTCATACTGTAATACAGTAGCTGGGAGAACTATGCGATGCGAGTGTGCACGTGACATGCTTAAAACACACACACGCAAGGCTGTTAGTTCATCATTTTATATATTTCTAAACATGATGGGTCCTCTTTTTAAAGTGAATATTGAATTCTAGAATCAATAAACTATTAATTTTATATCACCTCACATATAATACAGAAAATGTGTCTTTAAGTATTGAACATGTGTGGAACATGTGCACATCTGTACGCACAAATACAGCCTCCATTCAATGCTATGCATAGTATTGGCACAATAAAATACGTTTAGAATATTTAACATCCAACTTGAAAATAATGATGAGAAGTTTCAAAAGCATTCTACTAATAAAGTTAATGTTCTATTTGCATCCTACTTTGCTTATCACCCCAGAAAAGAAAGGGACAGAGACAGGCAGAGATGGGCAAGGCAGGGAGGAAAAGAGGGGAGAAGAGAGGAGAGGAGAAGAGAAAGAAGGAAAGCAGGGGAAGAAAACTTCAGGAAAGATTCATGTCCATGATTTGTGGAGATAAGATGATGATTTTTTTGGTCTCTACTCTTCCAGAACAAAATTTTAAAAAACAGTCTAAGTGGAAACACATTACAATTATGAAGATGAAGAAGAATTGGAAAGAAGTAGAAAGCCAGTGACAGTTATTAGAAATGAGATGTGGGTGGGACGTGGCGAGCTGGCTAAGTGTAAAGTTGGAAGCGTTGGCAGAAGCCCTTTCCCAGGAGAGACGGCTGGCTGCAGCAGGCCACGCAGCCTGCAGAGCGAGGTGCTCAGTGCGCTGTATTAGGGTGCCCAGCAGAACAGAATGATCACTGTCAGCGAGTCCCAAAGGCTTGATGCTCCTTTCAGACATCTGAGAGCACAATTAGTAGTTCCAAGGAAAACGGAACCAATTCTTCAAACCTTCTTAACTATAAATATCTGTCATTGTCTTATTCTGTAAGTAAAGATTAAAGTACCTTTAAATTTTAGTTCTGTATCTAAAAGAACACTAAAAATGTACGAATCTGAAACTCGGCCCATAGCAGTTCCGGGCACCATAAATACTGTCCTCATTGGCTTCATTAGGAAAACACGTGAATTCCAAAAATGACGACAATTTGGTTTCTAAATAAATTTAATGCCGAGGTTTCACCTGCCCCGTACATTCCCCTGAACACACGGAACTGGCTCGCTGAATGACTCTGAGGAGGAGGAGGAGCTCAGCCCCAGGCGCCTCAGCAAACTAACAAAGGAAGAAATGGCCTGGCCGCCACCAGGTATGCAAAACCTGAGAGTCGGCCACCACCACTGCCACTGTCACTGTCGCCCTGGGTGCTACACGGACACCACGGCGCTTCCTCCAGCTCAGCTAACCTCCCTCCCAGAGCACAACCGCGCACACAGGAGCGCAGGCTTGTGAAAATCCACACTGCTTCCCTGAGGTTTAAAAAGCTGAGGCTTTTCCCGGCTTTCTTCAGCGATCAGTTGTGCACGTACTGGGAGCTGTGGGAGTCCACCACGGAACCCCATCTAACGTGAGCGTCCGGACTGGACCTCCCCTCCCTGGGGCAGCTGGCAGAGCCACGCAGGGAAAGCGGTGTGGTCCGGAGCCATCGGGGGCCTGTGACTCTATCATACTTGTGAGCAGCAAGACAGGGCCACGGCGTCACGGTGCTGGGAAAGGTGTGCAGCTCTTGGGGCGGGGGTGAAGGAGCTGACCCCCAGGGGAGCGGCAGACCCCAGGCCCCAGCGCCAGGGGCACCTCGTGCCAGGTGAGCTGCTGGAGAACTGCGGTTCCTGAGGCTGCCTGGGTCTGCGGGAAGACGGCTGGCCAGCTTCCAGTCCCAGGGGAGTCATCCCCTTCCCTGCAGGACCCCGAGTGTCCCAGAGAGAGCACGGTCTCTGCGCCTGAGGTTTCTGGGATACTAGAGGGACACTGCATTTCCCGGGCTCTGCACTGAGGAGCGGCAACTTGCAGGCCCAGCACTCAGGAGGCTGAGGCAGGATTGCTGTGGGCTTGCGCCCAGCTGGGGCTGCCCTGTGAGTTCACCAGCCTGGACTAGAGAGCAAGACCTTGTCTCAAGAAAACCAAAAATAAATAACTAAAACACAAAACAAAATGCCTACAATAAATTTTTAAAACTGGAAGTTGGCGTCCACTTTGACCAGTCAGGAGATGAACCCGACGGACAGGCCGAGGCGTGTGTTCTGGAGTGAGCTGCGGGTGACACACGCAGCGCTTGCGTCCTCCGCTGCATTGGGGCGCGCACAGCGCTGCCGGGCCCTGCAAGCCGAGCTGTGTGAGGGTGGTGGATGCTTATCGCGCATCATCACACTGACAGCTAAAGACTGCTGAGGACCGACACATCCCTCAGAACTTCCCGACCGCCCCAAGTTCAGGGGCAGCGCGATGCCACCCTATGAAAGGCACCCAGGAACGGGAGTGTTAGGAGAAGCTGCGGCTTTAGTTTGTCTCTCTCAGATGGCTGAAATTTTGATTTCTAATGATGTTCAAAATATTTCTAGCAGTCATATGGTTGCCATTTGGTTTTATGGAAACTCAGCGTGGAGAGCCGGCTTAGCACGGTAAACAAAGAAGACGCGGGGAGCTATTGATTCAAAACAGATTCTTCTACCAGCTTAGCACAGGATTCAGTTTTCATTTGCAAAACAAGGTCAAGGAAGTTAATCCATCAATAGAAATGTTATTGTGAGTAACAAAGTGGATTTTAAATGAGGGAGAGCGGGAACCAGTAGAGTAGCAGGCGGCATACAGATATTTGGGTTGTATCTATCCTGTCGTTCATGGTTTCTTGCTAGTAGTCTTATGTCTTACATATTTTTTTCAAATAACAACTAATAGCAGTGGAAGAGTTCACGAGCACTTTATTTCTCTAATGAAAAAAACGCCGTATCCCTAGTGAAGCTTAGAGCCCTTAACCCCCAGCATGCATGCATATTAATAGGCTACATCCTGGACAATCACTCTTGCAAGAGGAAAATTCAGTTTAGATTAATGTTGTCAGGGACGCTTTGCCCAGAACAAACACCTATACCCCATGCACACGTGTGAGTGTGTGCATGTGTATGTGTGTTGCGTACCTGTAGAGACATGCACACCTGTAACGATATGCAGAGCACGAGGCCCTGCATCCTTTTTAATTCGTTTAGCATATTTGTGTGTCTCCAGCTGCAGATTCCGCCTTCACCGTAAAGTACGCCCTTTGCTGGGCTGTTGCCTAAATTCAGCTGTTGGGTTAATGCGTATCTCTGCTGCAAGGCAAGACAGGCTGGATCTGCCCACCCCTGTGGGTGAGTGGGGAGCGCTCACTTTCTGCATGACACAAGAGCTACAGAGGGTCAGTCCAGTGGCCTATGGGGGCACAGGAAGGGAGCGGGCCTAGCCTCATGAGGATGTGCCCTGGCAGCCAGGGCCTTTGCCCCTGTTCCTTTTTTAGTCTTGCATCTGAACTGAGCGCTGAGCAGACAGCTCTTCCCCAGAACGTCTTGGTTGGAGCCCTGTGGTTTCCAGAGGACTTCCAGGAGGGTGGTGACTGGGAGAGGAAAAGCCTCCCTCTGGAGCCAGGAGAGCCCGCAGGAGCAGGTCAGTTTGTGTCCTGTGAATGTCCAGATCAGTCCTCACTTTAGGCAGGACCCGCTTCAGCCTCGTTCTCAGAGCCGCAGCTGTCCACACCCCCGCGGCCGGCTGTTTGTGCGCCAGGCTGACAGCATCACCGCTTACCCACCACTCCAGGACCCGGTGCTGCAAGGAGCAAATGTCTCCCCTGAATTGGCTTGCAAATTGGCCATTTAAGTTATTAGTAATAGTAAAATAGTAAAATAGTAAAATAGTGATTATCAGGGAAGAAGTGTCATGAATCCCAGGGATTCATTCAATCACTATTTCTAAAATCATGTATAGAAAAAGAAATGGACAAAAATAGTTCTGCAGGTGAAAGTCCTACACTACCCAAGAGATGCCAGGAACCCCATTAACATGCAGGGAATACGTACACTGAGATAAGACTTCAGTGAGGTTGCCTGAAATGTAAGATAAACTTTAATCACATGTGTTCTTAATGCACAGATTATATCTTCAATAATAGATAAATGGAAACCAATATTAAGGGAACAAAGCCAAGCACTAAACATGCTAGATTTAATGATTGCATCAGATGATTCAGTCACTTAGAAGGCAGATTCATTCTGTGTTGTGTGATTTCCGAAAGTATTGGTCATCTTTTATAGAGCGAGCTCTCTGTCTGTCTCAGTCTCTTGGCTTTTGTCTCTCAGTCCCTGTCCCAGTCCCTGTCTCAGTCTCAGTCTATGTCATGTCTGTCCCTGTCTCTCTCCTCCTCTCTCCTGGACCCGAGGGCTTGTGTTGCTGACCCGGATGTAGTGAGACTGGTGGAGTTTGCGGCCTCTGCTGAGGAGCACGGCGCCTGACCCTGATATAACAACTTGCAATGAAAAGTCTGACGTCACATGGATCAAGTCGTGGACGAGATACTAAAGTCCAAAGAGCAGGAGGACGCCTTCTCAGCATGGTTCATGCAGCCTCCCGGGCTGCTGCTTCATTGTTCTCGTTCTTTCCTCCTCTAAAAGTCCCCACGGAGGCATCCATTTGGGGTAATAGGAACTTGGATAGGATAACTTCCCATGCGCTTTTACTTATCCATAATCACACCTCCTATCTACGCAGGTACCCCGTTGCGGAGGTGACCGTGCTGCTCTGAACACTGGGAGCTGTGCTTAGCTTTGCTCAGTCTTGGAAAATCCCACCTCTCAGTTAGAGCAAACTACCCATCCCTGAGGTAGGATCCACCTCTGCTGGCAGTGGTCCCAGCAGATCAGGTGACCCTGAATTCCCCGCTTGGGGCGACCTCTCCCCACTCTTACCCCGGAGCCTGCCGCGCCCGCCAGCTGCAACTCTCCACTGGTCCTGTACAAGGGGGCCATCTCTCTCCCCTCCCTGCCTCTCTCATCCGATCTCGCTAGTGCCAAGAGGAACTTCTAACAGGGTGCCCACCCTCGGCCTGGAATGCCTGAGGTTGCAGGTCCCGTCCAGTAACACGGGTGGGACCCAGGCCGGCGGCCTGTGCTCTGCCCTCCCTGTCACCTCCGGCACCTGTGACTGCTGCTGCTCCACAGGGCGAACTTTTCTCATGAACTCAGACCCTGCCTCACAGCCTTGGGACATAAGCATCTCGGCGGCAGCTGCTCCGAACCAGTCGTGCTGTCCCGAAGAAGCCACCGATCTGCAAACATCGACACAGGCTTGCGTCTGGTCTGGGGCAGCCCGCAGGGTGAGCGTCTTCCACACACCAACACTTTCAGACAAACCTCTGAGAACGGGTGCTTTGCGTGGTGGACATTCCAAACTATTGGCGGTATATAAATAATGTGCAGTTATGCTTCTAAAAATCCTAGAAGTGATTTTATCTATGAATTACAACTACTTTTTTGTGTGTGCAGATATTTGGGTATAACTCACCCTGGGCCTACTTGACTTCACTAACAAACTTTAGCTCTGGAAAAATGACTTCTGTTTGTCATGGTGGTAAATCTTGTAGGAACTGTAGGTGCTTCCAGAGTTGAACTGCGTTACCTTATTCCTGGAGAGTGATTAGACTCCCACGTGTGAGGTTTACTAGAATATTTAATAACAGTAATAACAGTAAAAACATTGCTTAAGAGATCACTAGAACAATTCAATAGACTGAGGCTTACCAGGATGTCTTTCCCGGCCCACTTGCATTCATCTCTTCTGGTGTAAGATACTGGCCACACGATCTAAGGACACAAAAAAACCATGACTTGGGGTCAGTTAAATTCTCTGAAAGATCTGATCTTGCATATAGTCCTTGATGGCAACAGAGGTAAAGAAAGTCCCATAAGCCACCGTGTGACAGGAACCTCTCAGTTCAGACTTTCTGGTGGCGTGAGCTTGGGTGCAGACGCACGTCTGTCATTCCCCTTTCACCCTTGTCCTCCCATGTGCATGAGGGTTGGATGAGAGACATCACAGGCCTTCGACTAAGTGGTGTAGGGTGCACACAGCTACCACAGAGATGGAGGGGGAGATGGTCTCGTGGGATGTGATTACTACAGAAGAGGTGATAGTCATCACAAGTTACAGCCCATGTGTCTCTAAAATAGTGTTTATCATGAAAAGGTGATTTTGAAATTTGAACCCTGGGACACTTCCAATCAATTTCTGGGACCCAAATCTCAGGTTAAGATGGCAGAATGAGACAAAAAAGCTTGGAAGAACCCCAGCTTCCAGCTTCCAAAGGGAACTTTTTTAAAAAAATTAAGAGTAGATGTGCATTGCTATTATTTCTTTTTTGAAAAATAAAGGTGGAAATAACATTCTGGCTGTGGGCTAAATTTAGATGATTTGAGGAGTCATTATGTGTGATTTTGCCCCTAATATTTGGTCTTTGTCCTTCCAAACTTTTCCATATTTTGTCACTATAACCAAAAAGACTCTGATGGCTTGGACAATTGGGTGCATTTCTCTCCACAGTAATAATTCAACTGTTAGCATCTACATTTTAATACAAAGTTTTCTAGATTACCTGATCAATGCTGGTGTGTACTAAACTGAATTGGGCAGAAAAATTTATTGTTCTTTATCAAGCTTTCTCTTCTAGTGATATTAATTTCAGGGAAAAATGTCATATATAAAGGAAAAATCCAGAGACAGTGGCAGTTAATCAATTATGTCTGCGAGAAAGCTTTTAGCCTGGAAATGACTATCATTCATTTGGGGACCTCCAGATCACTCAATATCTGTGGTCATAAACTTGGGCAAAGGTTGTGGTATTCAATCTGGGGAATTAAAAACGAAACACAGCACATTTAGCAAAGAGAATTTGGGTCATGGTGAGATAGCATATTGTGACATGATAAATGCATTTTAATTCACGTCACAGATATCAAAAGCCTAAACATTATTGGGTATGCCTCTGTTTTTACCATTAAGATCTTAATTTCTATATCACATTTTTATGTGCTTTACTTCACATATGTCCTTATGTGTAAGTTAAAACTGTCACTGACTTATTCCTCAAACTTTGTACAAAGTAGTCACTTAGTAAAATCACTCAGGAACATAAAAGTGTCACCCCCACAGTTAAAATCGGCCTGACTCTGGCCTCTCCTGGTTCCCTCTCCACACGTTTCTGGAGCGGCCAGGGGAGCTGCGCTTTCACATTCTTCGGGAACAGCACGCGGCAGAAGCGCCCGGGGACACGCAGCGCCTGCCCGCAGCCGCTCTGGGATGTCCCTGAGGCTCTCTGTAGCTTGCTAGTCGGACTATGCTGAACTCACAGGTTACCAAAGGCGGGTTGACACATGGAAGCCTATATTTGCTTTAAAAGACAAGCTGTCCTAGGAGTGTCCAACTCTTGCCTCTTGGCTGTTGAGATCACATGGCCTCCCGTTGTGGTTTCACCCTCACAGCCATGCTGTGCTCTCTTTCTATTCTTTGCTCACAATTCTCCATGGAACTATCAATGCCCAAAGTTTTGCAAACCTGTTCTCCATGTTTCATGATCCCTTTTGCGTGTGCGCCTGCTCTTTCTGATGAGGTAATTTTTCTCGTACATTTTGGGGGACAGAGCTGAGGACGGAGCCCAGGCAAGCTGCGCTCCCCCATCTCTGCCCGCCTTTCTGGAGCTCTTTAATGACCCGAGGACCTGAAAGGAGCCTGACTTTCTGTTAAGACAAAGACGCTTTGCCCAGCTCCTCAGGCGGAAGCCAGAACCCCCTCGGCCTGTGAACAGGATCTGCGTCCTATTCGGCCTCCAGTTCACTCGCTTGATCTTTACTTTACCCGTGGAGTCACCAGGAGCAATTATCTGTGACTCACAGGGAAGCGCCTCTAGGATGTTCCGGGAGAAGCTACTGGGCCAGTTTATATCCACGCAGGTATAAAAGAGCATGAAAAGCACCGAACATAAAATGATATAAACGCTTTAATAGATTGGGCTTGCACTTTTAAACAATGTGCTTTAACTTAAAGTTAGATGTTCTGCTTTTAACAAGGTGTTTTAGACTTAGAAATACACCTTCTATGATTAGAATAATGCTAACTCACCGCTGAGAACTACCACAAGGACCCTGACAGTGGGCAATCACTGAAATTTTAATTACTTAATTAATTAACCCAAATATACTTATTACGGGTCTAGTTGATAGAGGATACAAGGTGTACTACGATATCTGAGTACTCAGGTTCAGTGTACAAATGGATCCAGGATTTGTCCAATTATAAAATAGTAGGATTTTGTATATTTTGGTTTCTTTTGGTTTTAGAAATGATTTAATACTTTAGACTCATGTTCTTCAGAAGACATATGTTAAATACATTAAATGTATAGTCTGAAGCAATATATGTTCACATACTATCTATCTATGCATGAATTTTAGAAAATGACAACATGATACTGAAAATTTAGCTGACATAATTTTCTAAAATTAAATGTTAAATTTCTCTGAATTATCTAAATTTCTTATTCAGTATATAAAACATGATTTTGTTAAAACAATAACATAAAAAGTATACTTATTTTGGATATTTTCAAATGACTGTTAAAACCAGTATTTTCATAATTTCAGAAAAAAACAATAAATGTAATAATCTTAGTAATGTTAGGCACTTAGTGATATAACCTGAGAATAGAAATCAAAATGAAAAAAATCAGAAAAATAAATCTTCTGTAAATGCTTTGGATTTTATGTGATTGTATTTTGCATTAAATATTTATACATATGATCAGAATTTTAATGTTTGCATACAGAAGTAATCAAAATGCTACATTCTATTAAATATGGAGATCAACTTTGAATATAAGCCCTTATTTTATCTGCAAAGCAAAATTCTCCACTCAGAATACAACGTTTTACAATTTAAGTCATTTTTCAAAAATTGTCACACAGTGTACTAGAGTTTATGAGCAGCTGAGGCACGTGCCACTTTCACAGCCGCAGTGTTGAGAAGACAGAAAGCTAGCATAGGCCGATGTGGATGGGTGTGTGTCCTAAAAGGCTGCCCTACTGTGAAACGCCTTAGAGACCTTTGCTCTGTAGGGATGGAGACTGGACAAAATCCTCAGATGAGTAACTTAAGGCACAGCAAGTAGACTTAGCAAATTTCTACTGATTTTTCAATGTATTTTTTTTCCAAATTGCTTAGCTTTTTAAATGAAATACGCCAGAAACACCATGAGAAATCTATATTTGCTGATGTCTCAATGACCACTTTTACAAAATCCTGCTACCACAAAAACTCACCTACTAGATAAAGCTGACAAGCTTTCCATTTACAAGGCAAAGTAGTAAATACGTTTAGTTTTCTGGGCCAGCTGGCCATTACCACAGCTTTTCCACTCTGCCACTGGGGCCCATGACAGAGGTAGAGAACAGGCAGATGATAAGAATGCTGATAGGATGTATCTGTGCTCACAGGGGTGAGTCCCAACAGGCCGCGGGTAACTGAGAGGAGCCCTGTGTGATGGCCATGCAGAGGTGCGTGAATTTGCACACAGCCGTGCATAGAACCCGCCTCAGTTATGCTGGCCTACTAGGGATCGCGTACGCAGGAATATTGCCTACGCACGGGAGGCTATGTGAGAGCAGGTCATTCTTACAGCGATCATTCAGAGCACTGCAGCGTCTTCCCTGATCCTGCTCGCTTGTGAAATCTGCTGGTTTGTTACTGCCATCAATTTAATTTGTATCTCAAAAGATAAAATAGTAATTTTGAACAATTTTCTGTAATGGGTCATGACTCCAAAGAGCTAGAGAATCCACATAGCACGAGAGGTTTCAAAGGACTGCAGGGCACGCGAGCAGCACAGAGCGCTGCAGAGCGGCCTGGCACGCAGCTACCTTTTGGAAGTCCTTGATGTTGACCAGGTTGAAGGAGAATATGTGGTCCTTGGCCCCGACGTACAGCCGGCCCCGCTCCTCGTCCAGCAGGAAGGCGTGGTAGCTGGAGCTGTTGGCCAGGCCGGGGAACGAGACCACATTGCTGGACTCCAGCATCTCTGCAAGGCAAGAAAACAGACACGGGCATTAACCGGAGGCCAGTGGACCTTGGTACGGGGCGATCCGACTCCTGCCTGCGGCCGGCTCCATCAGAGCATCACGGCACGAGGCGGCAGGGACCGCCCTGCCCGGGAGATGCTCTCTGCGCCGGCCGAGTTCACGGGGCAGAATCATGCTCGTAAAGGACAGGGAGACGGAAGCGGGTCACAGAGCCCTGTGCAGGGGAACTGGGGTGTGTTCACGTGACCTTCTCCACCTCTAGGAGGGTTTGCTCCCTAGAAGGCGAGAGGCAGGCACGGGCCCAGCGAGGAGACAGCGCAGCCTCGGGGCTGCTGCAGGCTCCTTCCGTCCAGAGGGTCTCACAGGTCCTCAGCGCCCTGCGGAAATCCTTGGGGGCACTTGGAGCTGACACACAGACAGGCTGACTTGGCGCTTTCAAGAAATGCTTTTTAAAGTCTGTTTTGCATCTCTCTCTCCACCCCCATGGGATAAAAATATTGTGGCTTTTTCACAACAGTGTCTTGAATTAACATTTAGGTTTTCCCAGGGCATACTTAGTAAGAACCACTCGTGAGAGTCCACACGAGGCAGAATTCCTTCCACGCAGGGAAAGCGACAGTGCTGACCCTTCCTCTTCCGGGGCCTCATGCCAGGGAGAGTGACTGACTGATGGCCAGTCCCCCAGCTCCAGCTGCTTCTCCACTGCATTCGCAGTGCGTGGTCATGGGACAGGATTAACCTCCGACATGTTAACTTAGTGCTGCAGGTCAGATCTGCCCTCACACCGAGTCACACCAGTCCACCCCTCACGTCCTCTGTCTCGAAGGAAAGCGAGCCCTGTCCTGGTGTTCCTGCCGGCCTCCTGCCTGGCCCTAGACCTCCCTGCCACTGGGAAAAGTGGCATCCACACTTACAAGGTAGGAGACACAACCTCCAGGAAATCTCCCCAGTTTCTTGTTACAGCTTGCTTAAGGTGTTCATAACTCTATGCACTACAAACTACGTAATTATTGCAAAAATTGGGGACAAATAGTTTAAAGTACAGTTTTTTAATTCTTCATGAGAGTTCTTCAATAGAATCTTGCATCAGCTTCTTTTCCCCCAATGGGGAGAGGGGGAGAAGAGAGAGAGAGAGAGAGAGAGAGAGAGAGAGAGAGAGAGAGAGAGAGATTTGTGTGACTCCTGGCTGAAATACATACACATGAGAACCCCTGGTCTCCTGAGAAATCAGGGGTGCACTAAAGACACCTAGGTCTCTATGGTGGTCCTTTCCCCAGCATACAGTTGATGGCAGAAGACCAATGCTATGCAAAGTCAACACCAGGCCGAACTTTCAGGCTGTGAGGACGGGAGGGCTCTGCATCTCATGCAGCAGCCACCTTCTCGGGAGCATCCAGGGCTTGACTGGCTACTGGAAGAGGTCTGCTTATTAAGTGGATGCCTTCACTTCTTCCCACTTCTTAAAACTGTGAGGGACTCCAGTACCAGAGAAGCTAAAGTGCCGGTATGCAAGAAAACAAACCAAAAAATCAGCTCAGCCTAAATAAAAGAAATTTTCATCAAAACTGCAATTCAGGGGTAGAGGATGTTCACTCAGGGCTGGGCTGCTTCAGTTTTATGGATGATGGGACATTACTGCATTTCCAGAAGGTATTGTAAAGGTGAAACTGGGTAATGCTGTAAGTGACCTGGAACAATAGGACAAACAGGAAACGTAAATGTTAGCTGTCTCACAAGTACAGGTAAATACGGTTGCGCTTGACTCTCTAGACCCACTCTGGAAGCCAGACTCCGGGTGTGCAGGCAGCAAACGTGATTCAGCCTACTTCACCCCGGTGCCAGCTCGTCCATGCCGGTAACTGTGCATGCTAAAGGGATAAGGAGACTGAGGTGTGTTGATTTAATACCAAATACCAAATAGCAAATACCAAATAAATACCAAATGTAGCGATGTGAGTTAATACAAAATATAAATGTAATGTCAAATTAAATGTAACATCCTTAAGAGGTCCTTTGTTTCAAGAACAATGAAATATTCTTTTTTATTTTTCTATATCCCCAATTATAAATAATGAAAGAATACGTTTCTATGCTATAATTCTAGATAATGAAAATATCTTTTTGGTTGAAAACTGTTACAGGCTGAATTTTGTAAATAATTTGGGTATAATTGTTGGTTTCTAAGTATAGACAATTCAAGACATGCAATCATTCTGGGAACAAATTGCATGCGTATAAATGGTCTTGTTATTCTGCCTAGATGCCCAACAACAGATAAAATGGATAAAGACAACACAGTGTACATATGCAGTGGAATTTCACTCTGCTGTAAACGGGAGTGAATTTGAGTCATTTACAGGAAAATGGATGGCTCTGGAGATCATAATGTTAAATAAATCAACACAGAAAGTTAAGTACAGCATTGTCCCTCTTATGTGAGAAACACAAAACGCAAGAAAACAAAAAGAGGAAAATATTGGTGAGATGGGAGGAGCTATGGAGGCAGAGGTCTGGGAAGGAGAAAGGGGCTCTGTGGAGGATGGACGGGAGGAGTGAAGGTGTGGAGAGTCATCCACTGGAGAGACCGATTTGATGTGGACATAGGCATGGACACAGATGAGAGACAGATGAGTACAGATACGGATTAGATACGGATACAGATTAGCTGTAGGTCAGGTATAGACATAGTGCAGGTATGTTAGGCATGGATTTACATTAGATATACATACAGGTTAGGTGTAGATGCCAGTTAGCTACAGATGTAGATGTAGGGATAGATTAGATATTGATAGGTATAGATTAGATATAGACACATTAAATATGCATATAGAAGCACAGTCCACAAGATGAATATAACTATCATGCCTCACAAACATATATCAATAAAAATGTGAAACTATGTTTTTGCCAAACCATTTCTTCAAGCAAAAATACATTCTTGTGGTTAGCAACCCTTTATGCTGCTGTCAGATACACATATTTTTGTCTCATCATGCCATTCACTTTAATTTCATTCTAACGTGAAGGACTTATACACAGCTTTGTCACAGAGAGGGCAGTCTTTTGAGACCCTCATGGAGGGAGAGATGCAAATGCACAGTGACTAGACTGGGGCAGCAGGACCTGGACTAGCATCAGACACTTTTCTCTCAGCTAGTTCCTGGATACTTCAACATTGTATTCTCCTTACTTAAATTGATGATTTTATTTTTTTCTAGACATAGAATCACTGCAGTTGTTATTAAATAGCTCCAATTTTGATACTGTTTCATGGCTTTATGTTTTTTAAATTCTTTTTTCAATTTCTGTTATTTAAACCTTACAAAGGCATAAACTGGTGTCGGAACTAAAATAAATATTCAGTAACGTGAGATGTTGTTTAACATTCCTCTACCTTCTCACATCTTGCAAATGTTCATATTCAGTCAAACAACAATTTTTTTTAAAAAGAACATAAACTCCTATGGAATCATTTTGACTATGGTGAATGTGACTCAGCCTAATGACTCAGCATTTGTGAAGGTATTAATTCTCTTTGTGCCTAATTTAGCTTTCATCTGGTTGAGACATTCCTTCTACTTATACATGTTGTACAAAGGGTAAAGATTAGTAAATTTGGGATTAATAATCAAAGATGCTATTGTAGCTCAAGTAATCTTTAATGAATTATAAACTCCTAAATTTGATAAGTGATTAAGTAAGTTTTCTATTTTTTCTAGAGTCACCCAATGATGAAGGGTCTATCATTTGTTTAATGTGAAAATGAAAGATACAGAGATTGAAAAATTAGGTAAACAGTTGTACTCAATGATTTTGGTGTGAGAAGGCAATGTGGAGAAATAGCATATCGGTAAAGAAAGTTTGACAGGAAAAAGTCAGTTCATACCATTTCAGTCAGTGGTGTCACCAGCTGTAAACAGGTTGCACTCCCCTGAGCCACAGTTTGAAAAGTGGAGTCTAATGAAATTCAAGTCTTTGAATTTGGTTGACTTCTATTTTACAGCACATGTCACTCGGATCAACTATAACTATTGATCTATTCTCTAATAGGAAGCTGCAACTAAATACTCATGGGAGAAAATCAATAAGTTTTATGATCCAATTATATTTGTGTTCTATTTACTTATTTACCAGTGTTCAGACTTGTTTTTCCTACCAGAATTTATTAAGATCGTCAATGCAGAATCATTTAAAAAGAAAATAGGTGGAAGAAGTCACTAGTAAGAATCTCTCGCTACAATATTTAAGATACTGAAGATTACTTTAGAAACTTACATTCTTACAAATTTATTTTAATATGTGAGAAAAAAAAGATGAGTAAATGTACATCAAAATTAAGCATGGTGATTCACTTCTACATTATAAAATTGTATAGTTTCTGTGGTGTTCCGATTATCTTGAGGATAAACACAGGTTACCCAGATGGTTATATTACAATGACTGGGTGAAATTCTCAAAAAAGCAGTGAACTAAATACAGTTTTACAGCATGCAGGACTGCCCAGGACTGGGCTTTTTATAGTAAGATGGAGAACTCTTGTACCCTTGACCTTCAGATCCAAACAGCAGTTGCCCTGTTCTTTATAGTTTGGACTTTTCTCACCCCTCCTTCCCTCCTCTAAGTCCTCGGCAGGAAAGAAGGACCGGCCAGCTGCTGGCTCCGGGAATTGCGTGTGTCCACGGGTGGCTTCAGGCTCATGTCCTTCTTCCTTGACTCCAACACTTGAACTTTGTCCTTTTTATAGAATGGTCAGACATCCCATTTAAAAGAGTCAAAGGCTGGTTCTAAAACATGCCAAAACACTTGGGCCAAAGGAAAACCGCTTCTAGATATTTGCAAATATTAGGGAGCTCAGGAAGGTCCAAATCCTACATTTTAATTATATATATATATATATATATATATATATATATATATATATATATATTCATTCTCCAGAAATAGAACTGAAACAGTTCAAAGCTCTTCACTGCATTATGAAAATAAAGCAACAAAAAACAAGTACTGTTTGCTGTCCTTGTTCTTTCATATGAAAAGAAAGAGATGCTTGATGTTGCTAACAAAACCAGAGAGGACAATAACATGACTGTGTTAAGAGAGGAAAAAACTTACATAATGGAAAAAGTCACATCATTTTCACTTTATTTTTATATCACCAAGTGCTAGCTTTTTAAATTTTTATTACACAGTTTGTACACCTTCAGAAGACTGGTGGTTGGACAGTGCTGCTGTAACACAACTCTTGGCGTTGATGACCCCTCCCTTTAGCATTTCTGGTTGGTCTACCTTGTAAGGACATGGTGGATAGGGAGCCCAAATCAGTGATTGTCTCTATGCTTTCATTTATTTGGTGATGCGGAGTGTATTCTCCCTTGTTTAATTAAAGTATTGCTGCTTGAGAATATTTAGAAACATCTGTCTTCTCATTTCCAGTCCTCGAAATATGTACTAAATTCACACATCCTGATTCGAAGCTAAGTTTGCCTCAGCTGTCTACAGCCCATGCCAGAGCCCGTGGACAGCAGTGTAGGAAGCACCTTCCGGCCACGGTCCCTCGCTGTTTCCTCCAGTGCTTCTTCTGATGGCCTGGTCTCCAGTGTCTCTGTTCCGTGGGGTTTGTGACAGTACTCTCCCTTCCAGGTGCTTGTTAAGTAGCCACACTTCGACAGAATGACTCCTCCATAAAGGTCCATGATGCCCAGCACAAGCACAGCTTTGGTGCTTCCTGGTACTGTAAGTGCCCAGAACCACATGGGCAAAGCCCGATGCCCACTGTCCCCCTGACAGTCTCATAAAACTCAAGGGCAGAGCTGCCTGTGTGGGTTGGGGCTGTGACTCAGTGGGAGAGTTCTTGCCTCTATGCATAAAGCCCCAGATTCAATCCCCAGCACTACCAAAGACCAACAATCAAACAAAAATCCCATCTGTGATGTGAAGTTACTCTGCGCTTTTTGTGATGAGACAGATATACAAGGAAAGTGAGCTGTCCACAATCTAACCTGCTATCCAGACTTTGGTCATTTCATTGTCATTTTCTGACTCTTTCAACACACATTCAGTCATCACATACAATTTGTAACATATAAACACTGGTTAATAATTATGTGCAGTACAAATTGGAGAACCTCAGTGGAAAGCTAGAAGAGGTAGATGGAGAAACCAAAACCAAATCTCCAACAACCCTGAAAGAAGCTAACGCAGTAAGGAAACTACGGAAGACAAATATTCACACCATGAGGAGAAATGGACAATCCTCAGCCAGGGAGCCTGGCATTTTTCACTCCACGGAAGCACTGCACAGGGCGGGGCATCCCTAGAGAAAAGACCAGGCGACAGAGACGGTGAAACCTGCAGGGGAAGACATCACCCCTCCTCCCACATGTCACACTCGTGGGAAGAGTTCTCAGAATTTTCGTTTGTGAGGCCGGAGCCCTCTGTGCTGGCTTTTCCCGTTAGGGACCCGACTGACTCAGGAAAGCCCTGGGAATGCATATCCGAGGTCACAGGGGAAGTAAGACGCCCAGTGAAGACCCTGTGCCCTCTGCCAGGAGCGTTTGCTGGTCTCTGTACTAGCTTTAAAAGGCAATACTTTGCAGAATATTAAAAACTGATCGTTGAAAAGTTTAGTTACCTCTCCCTGTCATATAGCTTTCAGTTACCAGTGTGTTAAATATGTGTGGTATTTGTTCTGCACTTAGCTTTTTACACAGCAATAACTCAGCCGGCAATCTTAGCTACAGCTGTAGCTTTCACCACTGCAGTATCACAACTGTCCCTAGCGTCTGCTTCTAAGATTTCCCCCGACGGCCCTGCGAAGGCACCCTAGAAGCTTCTGTTTGCACCCGGCACCCACATCACACAGTCTGCGTGACTCACAGAATGTGCTCCTCTCTTCCTTCCGTCCCCAATGTCACCGAGGCACTGTGAGTTTTAGATTGGTCACAGGTGTTCCTCCTCACAGGTACCTTCCTCATCCGAGGAGTCCGTCTAGCACTTCGCATCTGCTCAGTGTGACCTTTTACACGCACGCTCACCTCGGGTTCTTAGTGTGACTCTCCAGTGTCATCCTATAGTGACTGCCATGTCCAGCCTTGCAGCAAGCCACAGGACGCTCAGCCTCCGAGGGACCTTGCTGTAAATCAAGTACACGCCGCGCTTGGGGCCCACTGTCTCAGTCATTTTCTCACGTAGGACAAAATACTGACACCTACATTTAAAGGAAGGGGCGTTTACTGGGGCTCCTGGTTTCAAGGGATTCAGCTGTGACTGGCGGCTCCTGGACGGGAAGGGCCTGGGGGAGGAAGGCTGCCCAGGCCGGGGCAGCAAGACACAGAGAAGGGAGGAGCTGGGGCGGGGTAAGGGGCAACATCTCCCAGGTCACACCAGCGACTGCTTCCACTCAGGCCCTCTCCCAACAGCCAGTCAGCTTGAACCCTAGAGGCGTCTGCTCCCACTGCCTCCGAAGCCCACCTCCTGATAAGAAAGACTCTGGGCCTTTCTCAGGCCATGCAGAGTGAAGACGGCTGTGTTCTACCCCTTTCCCTTGAATCTCACAGGAAAAAAGAAATCAAGACCGCAAAATGGAAGCATGCACGCTAAATGAAGAGAGAAAAGACACCGGTGGGGTGCCTGTGGTGAGGAGAGTACATCACATACAGTGGGGCTTAAAGTGTTGATGCAGGGTGCTGAAATCCGGCATATATCTCAGTATAGTCCGTGCAGCACAGAATCGGTGAACAGAGCAGGTGCCAGTCATAGGCATCTCGGCGATAAATGTGTTTACTGCAGATACAAGCTCTGGGTGTCACTATGACCAGAATATTACCGGGAAATGTCCATATAGAGCTGGATCTAAGTTCAAAGGCGTCCTCCTCATTATCATAATAGCATATGCATGGCGGAGGCAGTGCTGCCGTCCCCCACACAGGCGTGCACACACGCGCACTCACACAGTTTGTGTGCACTGTTTATCTACTAAAGGATATCGGATGTGTGAAGTGCAGTAAAGGCAGGACTGACCCCTGCAGTACTCTACTGGCTATCTCTGATGATGTCACATGAGTACACATCAATCAGTAAGATACGGAAAAAATAATGTGAACTGTGTTCACAAAAAAGTATGCATGCGAAAGAACGTGTTATGTTTTTTCCAAGTCAGAAGAGCAGTCATAAGCTATGGAGCCTCCCACCCCACTCGCCTCCATGGGACGGAGGGGAAGAGAAAACTCACCGCACGTGAATGAACAGAAGGGAATTCACAGAAACAGGACTCACTAGGGTGCCAGAATCTCCAACTAAGGAACAACAGAATCACATTTTATTTTAAATAGATGGAATTAATGTGAAAATAACAATGAAAGGTAGGTATGGAAATAAAACCCAAAACAGAAGTGAATCTACAAATTGAAATCGCGGTCTCCTGGTAGAATCTAATCCTACGGGAGGAGCACGTGGGTCACGCAGCAAGTGAAGGGGCGACACTCAGAAGCCACGCGCGGGAGGCCGTAAAGTGGACCTCCTACTTGTTCAAGACAACGCTGTTCACCACAGAAACACAGCAGCACGGTACAGTCCCCGGTGGAAACACGTGAGCCTCAGCAGTTCCGTGCCCGCAGCTGGCGTCCTGAGGGGCCTCATCAACTGTCCCAGGGGGTGGGCGTCAGGGCACAGGGAAGCCCTGCAGAAAGCGCAGCAAGGACCCTGTAACGGTGAAACAGCCAGATTCTCCAGAGGTGAAATGCACTGGTTTTCCTAACATTTGCACTCCTGGCCCCTGAAACTTCCTGTCGTGTATCTGGACCCACGGAAGCATATGCCTCAGTAAATATTACTTGAAACACATGTTCTTTTCTAAAAAATGCTACCAAATGTAAGTAAATGTACGAATAAACAGCTAGGAAAAAGGAAACATGTATATGACTTATTTTCTGCCAAGGCCACATGCTAGCTTTTTAAATTACTTATACATTCAGTACAAATGGTGCATAAAACTGTAATATCAAAATCAGTATTCACAAACTAGTTATAAAATAACAATGAAATGCTGTTTTTTTTTAAAAAGTTCGCTGTGCTAAGCATTATTATGGTTACTGTACATGTTACAATTCCAGGAACAAAGGCTGGGGCTCTGTTTTTCTAGCAATTTTGAACACAAAAACTGTGAGAGCCATGGTCATGCTCCTGCTCCACCTGCAATCTGCCCTCGCGTCCTCCCTGTGTGAACTCACCCAGCACGCTGTGAGGACACAAGGCTTCTGCTGGAGCACAGCCCGACACCCGCGCCTGTGCCTCAGCCCCTGGGACAGAAGGCACCCACTTGCACCCCCCCTTGCCACTGACTTCCTGCCTGCTCCTCTGGGGTCCACAGCTCTAAGGGCCACCTTACCCTCCTGAACCCTGGTTTGCTCCGTCGGCCTCAAGCTTATTTTCCCGTTTTTGTCCACCAGGCGAGAGTCAGAAGCCATCTCTGATGCAGTTGGCAGTTAGCAGGTGCTGCTCTCAACACCCTGCTGTGCCTGAAGGTTAGCGACACCATCGGAGCTGAGCTATTTGTGCAGTGAGCGAATACTGGACGCCGGAAGTCGGACTGCCTGCATCCAGGACAGCACAGCAGCGACCAGACCAGGAGCAACCGCCAACGTCAGGCTGAAGTCCAGAGCTCCTGGCTCTGCAGTTTATACTTTTGTAAGTAAAATGCTTGGAAAAACGGAAGTTCTACTTTTTCTTCTTACTTTTTTCCTGCCTGATTCCTATTATCAATGACTTTTGTCACAGGCACATTCATAAAACACGTAAATTGCGATTTACAAAATAAGTAAGCAAAGCAAGCACGATGTGAATTTTTACTTCTCCTTGGAAGAAAGAAGATGGTTTACACAGAAGTGTTACATAAGACAACTAAGGTAACACGGTTAGTGAAAACACGCAGTGTCATTGGCCACTGGCTTCTGTGCGAAGCAATCGGTCCACTAGAGCTTAGAATTAAGTGGCAGATTCTTCTGAAACCTCACATCCATTTGAATGCCTTCGGTCGTGGCCCAGCCATCCAGAGGCCACAGCCTTGTTTGTGGTCTTACATTTCACTTGCAGATGAGCCTGCCCTTGGGGCAGTCTCTACCCGCAGCCTGGTGAGGGCCTGCTGCCCTCCGTGTGGTGCCCAGGGAGGCCAAGGTGGACCGCGGGACTCGTGAGCGGCACATGCGTGAGAGCTGATTTCCAGGCACTCAGGGCTGGTTATCCGAACGGCGTGTGTTTCCATGCCTCCCTCCAACAACTCCGTTCCGCACGGCTATAAGAAATCATGTTTTCTGACATTTACAAATTGCTTACTTCATCTTCCAGTAGCAAAATTGTGAGAAGTAATTCACATATGGGAAATTAAACAGCGATAAGCCAGCCAGTCAACCAGTATCTGTTACATATGCCCATCATGAGAATTTTAAAAAATTACTTAAGCTTAATTTATTTGGGTTGCTCTAATGCCAAGGAAAATGAGCTTTTGTTGAAGAAAGAAACTGTATATTTCACCCAGGGTATTTGTATCGTTTCTATCCCCACACACACTTGTGATAGGAGGGCAGTTCTTCTTCACCAACAAAACCAAGCTGTGCAGTATAAACATCCCAGAGAACACACCCAGGGTGTTCCTGCCGTTCCTTTCCAGTGTGAGATGAGCTTCCACTTAATCCTTACAGCGAGAATGCAGAGGTCACAAAGGGGCACATGGACAGACTCAAGGATCAGTCAAGTAACTGTGTGTCCCTCCCTTCCTTCCTTCCTTCCTTCTTCCCTCTCTCCCTCCCTCCCTCCCTCCTTTCCTTCCTTCCTACCTCACCCCTTCCTTTGTTGCTTCTGCCTTCTTTCCTTCCTTCTCTTCCTTCCTGGAAGGCACTGAAGAGAGCATTACTATGAATTTGTAGCTTTCTTGCTCCTTTAACAAGAGTAAATGATCATGGAGGCTGCTGGTCTACCCACCAAAGACTACTAGGGTCAGAGTTCTCTGGAGACTGACAAGAAGAGGATGGGAGAAGGCGTTAGATGCTGATGAATTCAAGGATCCCTACGAGAAACTGGACAACATCCAGGTACCTTGTGATCTTAGTGACAGTGATGCCCTATTCATGACGGCGCATGACAGTTTTTCTCCTTCAGCAACGTGCTTTAATTTCGGACTGAACACATTTCATAATTTATCAAGCAACTGATGTCAGATGCCTAATGAAATCAGTGCATACAATCCATCTACATTTTATAATTTTCTATACATACAAAAATGGAGGAAAAATGGTGTTGTCATATAGATAATTTAGGTAAGATTAAATTCTCCAACACTGAGCTCTCACTGAATAATTTTTAGGCAAAGTCATCTGATAGGATTATTCTAAATTTATTTTGGTAGCAAATAAAAAAACCTTAAGAATTTAAAAAATTTTTATTAACCCATGTTTGCCATTCCTGATGATCACTGTGACTGTAGGGACCGGCACATGTGCCTGACACATCTCGATTCTTTTCCCCCTTCACTTCCTCCCTTTTGTTTGCCAGCATCTGATTCATTTATTTATGTGACATTATAAAGTTAATGATCAGATACACAGATCAACACCCAAGGAACTAACAGGTCAAAGAACATATAAAATGCATCAAATAATCATACTAAATAGAGTTATACTTTTAGATATATTGTCTATGCTGGGTAACAATGACTTTTTCACTCTCTTTTTCCTATTATCTGTCTTATTTTGTACTTTATTTACATATTGAGTTTTTCATATAAGAGAAAGCATCTGATGCTTAAGGTTGTGTGTTTGATTTACTTCACTTAACATTCACTTAAGCATTTTATCTGATGTAGCAAATGAGATGTGTTTAAATTACTATATTTTATTTTCCAAATACTTCCTGCTATAAATACAATACTCTAAAATTGAATCATGTTTAGAAATGCTCTGGGACTGAAGTTAAATATAATGTGAGCCAGGTTTGGTTTAAGACCCTGAGGACACTAAGAATTCCCTAGAATAAACCTAAAAATCCGGCCAGTTTTTGAAAATCCCTGTTCTCTCTGGACCCATTAAATCAAGCACACCTCAGGGCCAGACAGGACGATAGACGGGGAAAGATTGTCTAGACCCGCAGGGACACACAGATGTTTATCCCCACAGGGACAGAAGTCTACCTCAGAACCAGATTTAGTTTTTATGCAAGACTGGGGAGAAAACAGCATAGTTAATTTTTAATTAAATTTTTTGCTATACTGCCTAAAACTGTGATTATGGTCCTTTCGTGAAAACAAAACATTACACACTTATAAGTGGAAACATTGTTTGAAGTGAAACTTGAGCTCTTTCTACTCCTGGCTGCCACAACAGGGCTTCAAAGGGAGACACTGGTTCCTCTCAAGGTAGAGAGTAAGGAAAGCAACCCCCCCCCCCCGCACCTGAAGGGGAGGCAAGGTGTGTTGCTGTTGTTCAACTCCAGTAAACCCCAAAGCTGCTCCACACAAGCAGCTAAGGGAGGAAACATTACCTATGGTCTCTACTGTCTCCCTTCTCTTATTTTTTCAATGCTGATTAATTTTGCATGGAAAGAGTTAAACAAGAGTATCTCTCCTAAGCACTTCTTTATTAGAATATAATTATTTATAAACTTTGGATTAAATTATGGATAATAATTTCATACATTTGGGTGAAACATTTATTTCTTGGATGACACCTGGTAGGCACCATGATTTAATTTTCCTCTCAAATTAGTACCTTGTTATGAAAATAACAACCTTGGTACTGTACTTCAACTTACAAAATTTGTTTTAAAACCCAAGATTATGTGTTTTCCTGTGTCCCTCAGTGGTAATCCATTTTATGAGATTTCCAAAATTTCTAAAATTTGTTCTATTATATTTTCTTATAAGAAGATCACTTAAGCTTACATTTGTTTCTTATTAGGCTAAATGCCACTACTGATAAAAGTCAAAAAATTGTAGAAACTAGAGCCAGAAAACTGAGGGGCAAAAGTCTACACATTCTAAATTATATAGCTCTGTTTTATCATATCCAAGAACCCAAGGTGGAAAAATTATCTCTACTTAAAAAATCAAGAAATTGGTTTAGAAGTTCATGGCTGGTTTTCTCTGATGAATTAGTGAGTCCCACCTCATTTAGAACAGGGGGTGCTGCCCACCCAGCGAGCTCTGGAGCTTATCAGCCCTGCGCTGGCTTCTCGGGCTGCCAGCATCCTGCACATGATTCTGCTAAGAAAGTCTTGGCTCAGGTAGCTGAAAGCGCTTTGGTGGCAGAAGCTCCCGTTCTCAGCGGCCTGAGGCAGCAGCGGGGTCCAGCAGGGGGCCCAGGGCCACAGTCTGCAGTTTGGTCAGTGTCTTTGTAGCATCAAGGACAGGGTGCACCAGAACCTTTGGGGTTCCTCCTGCCACCCCTTACAGAACACACACATCTTCGTACTGACAGGCAGCAGAGCTGTCGTCCACCTGAAAAAGGTTTTCCTTAGGCTGATGTGATGGCAGCAAAGGACGACACAGAAGTGCATATTTTCTTCCCAAAGCAAGGACTATGAAATATTTTAAAAGTGCATGTTTTCATCCTTACGTTTAAATTGATTCTTATAGTAGCCCTAACCTATTTCTGCAACTATCTTACCTGGGTGTTTTTTAAATTTTATTTTAGAGAGAATAAAATCAAGCAAAATAAAACATAATAAAGCTAATCAAAACAAGATAGTGTAAGTGACACAGAATTTCAAAACAAAACAGTAGGAAATCAACAATGGTTATCATAATGCCTCTTATTGTCTTCAAAATAGCCACCCATACCTTCAGATACAGTAAAATCAAACAAAACAGAAGTAGACTAGAACCTATGAAAACAAACAATGAATGCAGTACAGGACTTCAAAAAAAAAAAAAAAAAGTAAGAGGAAACCAAAATGGCTACCATTATCTTCAAAATAGCTGCCCATGCCATCAGATACAACAAAATGCAACAAGATAAAACAGAATAAAACCCAGCCAAGCAAAACAATGAGAATGATACAGTACTTCAAAACAAGGTAATAGGGAATTAACAATGGCCACCACCCTGAGAAGGGGATCCCCCATAGATGCTACATTGCATATTGTTACCCTCTGAACAGATGGTCAGACTACAGGCTTTAGGCCTGCAAAGCCAGTGAACAAGTGAACACCAAACACTACAAGTATTAAGTTGTATTTTACCTCACTAGCTATCATCTCTGCCTGTGTTTCTCCTGATCAGTGGGTCACTTATGTGGGGGGGGACAACATTGGCTCTGTTTGTCTTCCTGCCCTGCACTGGTAGGGCTGGTGTCCGGCTCTTCCCCCGTCAGCCTGTGAATGCCACTGACTTGTATGAGGTCTTCGCTTCTTTACCTGTGTTTTCCACTGTTTTTGTTGCTTTGTTGTTGTTGCTTGAACAGTACTACCACATAGCTCCCCTTTGATATGGATGTACTATTTGAAGTGCAAAATGTTACTTTGTGAATTAAATTTTAACTGTACAGGTTTTAGTTTTTTCTTTCTAGTATACTTCTATGGTTGTTAAATAAACAGGCAAAACAAGTTGGTACAGAAGGTGAAATACGTATACCTCAGTGTATATATACACAAACATGTACATATACACATACACACATATACATATCTAGAGAGAGAGAGAGCTGACTTGACTCTGGTCATTTGCTTGATGAAAAGGAGCACACATTTAATAAACAACCCTTTACTAACATGTTGTATAAAACACTAGTTTCCTTTGATCCTTTATGGAATAAAGGGTTTAGTGAGAAACATGAGTGTCAGGGAATAATACAGGTTTCATGGTTCTATCCATTGGGTTAATACATTAAAGACATTTGGAGGCTGAGTGGTAAAGCAATGCGTTACTGAGCCCGGGTTCCGCGTTGCGTGAGACCCAGAACCCATTCCTTCCTCCTAGTTTCAAGGAATGCTTTAGGACATCAAACCTTGATTGTTGAAATTACAATAAAATTTATGAATGATTTTTGAGCTACTAATATTGTGGGAAAAAGAGTTTGATGGGAATTACTTAACACCCACTGACATTGCTTAGGCTAGTTTTTTGCAAAAATGAACACAAACCACCTCCTCCCTTTGTGGGCTGAGGGCACCTGCCATTCCTGCACCTCGGCCGGGCAGCGGGGCTGCGATGCCAGTGCCCGGAAGTATGATTTTAAGTTATGGCTAAAGCACGGATTTCTGAGCTAAAGGAAAAAATGACAAACAACACCGAGAAAGGTGATGAAAAGAATCCAATAAATATTTAATCTCTAATGCAGCTGAAATTGGTAATTCAGTCTCTGAATTTAAATTTTGGATGGTTTCCTAGAATTTCAACCATATGACTAGAACTGAAAAATAAAACATAAGCCACTTTATGTTTGCTGTCAGATTTAGGAGACGGTTTTTTTAAGATTCTGTATCAGTGTATTTTGGTCAAGTCCTTCTGCTATTGATTTATTTCAGGGAGCGGCGCATTTTCCTGCCGAAGCAGCAGGTCCGCAATGCTGAGTCCAGCACCCTCCTCCGCCTGAGAGCCGTGAATCCTGCACGTGACAGTAGCCAGCTTTGACTCCATTTGCATGCAGGACATTACATTTTACCCAAACAGCTGTTTTTCATGGCATCAGTCCAGGTTTTCTCTTCGGGATATAAACCAATGACCTCCCGCTTCCAAGGAAAGACCTATCTATCAACACTCTTCCTCCTGCAAGGTTTCCATTATGCGGGCTTCTTCACATGCTTGGACCTGCACAATCCAAGGCTACGTAAAATAGTGATTCTTTTAATTAAATTCAAATGTGTTCAACTCGCATTAGACTTTTACAGCCATCCTTTTATTTACTCTATACTTCCCAAGAGAATGGGGATGTGTTTTAGCTTTCATCACTCTTCCTGAGCAGTCCACAGTGCCCACCTTTAAAGAAGTTCATGAGCTTCAGGCAGGTGTGTTCCTTCCTCCTAACAACTTGTCAGAAACACTTGACTTCAAATGGGCCATCTCAGCTTCGGGACTTTCTCTCCGGTGGAAGGCGGCAGCGTCCGCTTGTACCGAGCTTTGTCTCGGGTTAGCCAGCGCAGCCTCCCTGGTCACATCATCTCTTTACCAGCGTTACTGTGCCACCCTTTGCAGGACGGCATATCAAAGGTCAAATGTCTGCCATATAGCGCTACTCTCAACCCTCAAACGCACCCTCAAGTATATATTCTACTCGCTAGTGAGATCTTGTTTAAATTATGCTAACTTGGTCTAATAATTAAATCAACATAACAGGATTTTTACTTTACTTATGTCTAATTTGGGGAAAGAGAGACTCAGAAAGCTCAGGTTTTGTTCTGAAAGCTGTTTAACTCTGCAACTGATTTATGACACAGCTACCGGCAGGGCCCTCGTCTTTCTCTGCCTCTGTCAGGCCACATGTAAAATACCTGTCCCTGAATGCTTCTCAGGCAACCTCAGAAAGAAGAGGAATGATGTAATGTCTGAATACTTCAGGGCCTTTTCTACTGAAAATTTTATTACAATTTCAAGTTCTTAAAGGCTTTTAGGTCTCTTTCTAACTAGGGTTTTTGTGTACTCTTATTTTATATTCATTAAAATGAAAACTTGCTGGTTTGTATATATTGTTTCTAGAAAACAGCAAAGAACAAAAGAAAGAATGATGTGACGTACACTTTTCAACTTTCTGAGGTGGGTCCCTGACCAAAGTGTGGCACTGTTTGCCCCTGCTATGAGAGAGCTTCAATATTTAGAATCAGGCATATTTGAAATTGGTACTGGTGAGCCTGATATGACTAAATTAGTTTTTTTAAAACTTTCAATGTTGCAGATAACCATGTATCTTGGAAAATAGGGCAAAACAGAAAGCTACTGCTCAAGCTATGGTGTCATCTTGAACCATACTGTAAGTGAAGGCATCTTCCCAGTAATCAGCTGGAAAAAATAATTTACAATATTTCAGCATAACTGACTACACCACAGGCAGGATAGTTTTAACATTTAGGATTTATTTACAAGAGAGTATACTAAGTAATTATTGGAGACACACGTTCCTACTCTGGGCATGTACATGCTGCTCTGGGAAAGTTTGCATGTTTGTACGTCTGTATACATTGAAGGTACACATGTCAAAAAGACATGGAAAGCATGTAGGAAGATTATGTTTTTAAGCAGCTGTGTGTTTTAGTGGTAGCATTTTTTTCTCGCTGTATTTATTTGAATGGAAGTCATCATCCCCCATTCTGACCCATAAAATGTTAATCCTTTCAAGACAACTTCAATTTTTTAAAGGATCTCTGTAGAACATTATCATAAAGCTGGCTTAATATTACCTTATTCTCAAATTCCAACTTGTGACTAACCTTTTCATCTACATGACTGGGCTGGAAATGTCCATTATGAAAACCATCCTTGGTTTTAAAACATGTATGGAATCTTTTGTCTTTTTCACTTGAATTCCTAAAAAGAATCAGCAATCAGCATTATGGTTTCAGAACTTGGCACATTTTAATCAAGCGATCGAAGGCTGAGTGCAGCGCCAACATTACCTGGAGGCGTGCGTGGGTAACAACTGCACCCTTTGAACAGCACTAGCAGGGATGCTCGTTATTAAAATCCCTTCGAGTAGGAAATACGGAAATCTTCCTTCCTCCTAGCACACCTACTTCTCTAACATCTGATGATAATAATGTACATTATGCATACTTACTTGCAAAAATGCAGGTAAAACTAATAGTGTGGAACCTTTTTCCACGCTGTGAAAGAATTTCTTCCGTTAAAAACCATACCTCATGGCTAAAAAATGAGTAACATCTGCAGAGATCTCAGATGCTTCTTCTTCAGAGCCCCGATGAATACTAATTCGAGAATTCAAATGCAAGGTTGCTGAAGGTGGTGGATGACCACACTAAGAATCTCTGTTAGGTTAAGAGCATTCTGCACAATAGATAGGCTAGGAAAAGATAAGTAGCCAATACAATATTCTTTCTGACTTTCTAATTGATTTTACATGTGCAAGAAAGTAGCATCAACATTCTTTTCTTAAGAGCATATAGCTTATTCAGTAATGTTAACATTCCAAGTTATCTTTGAGATTCTAACTACAAGAGAATAGAGAGAAATGTGCATAGTTTGTACAATTATTTAAATGTGGAAACCATCATTAATTCTACCCTTACATATCCAGCCTAGACTGATATTTCAGTTGCCACCACCCTCATCCTGGCTCAAGACATTCTTCTGTCTTCCTCTGCCAATGCAGCAGGCTTCCAAGTGGGCCCGAGACGCCCCACCACTCAGAGCACGCCACACGGGGCCCTCTCTGCACGGCTGACTCTGCCCGTGTCGTCCTGTACCCAAGGCTCCTAAAGTGTTTCCAGAACACTGAGCAGAGGATTTCTAACCTTGCGGTGCTGCTCAGGTTCCTGCTGTGATGCGGCCGGCATGTTACTAATCCCTCCCCAGCAGCACACTGGAGATCGTTTCCTATCGCAGGGCTTTATTTAGCCTATTAGTCTGGAAATTCTGATTTGTTCCCCTTGTCTCCTCTTGCTCACTTAAAACTTTGCGTTTTAACTTAAATGTCACTTATCCAGAAACGATTCCCCTGTTAGACGTTCTCATTTTGTGCTTGCTTCACAGCCCCCCTCACAGACGAGAAGACACACATTTATGTGTACGTAATGCTGCTTCCAAGCTCTCTCTCCAGCTATATCTCACTGGCATCTTGCTGGCGCCCTATGATTCTTGCCTCCTATACCTTCGTACCTATTGCACTGCCTAGCACTTGGTGGGGATCAAAAAGTAATTGAATGAACTATGAACTATAAAAAACTGAGAAAAATTCCGTTGCTAATTGTTCACTGATTGTTATATATTGTTCTGATGTCCCGCGGTTTACTTTTCTACAAATTCTTAGCATTAGGCTTTCTATAGAATATAAATATTCTATAAAGATAAAAGTAAAGGAGGAAACAGTAGCTTTTATCAATGACACGTGATACTAGAATTTGTGTAATACCTCAAATTGAACTCTAATAGAAATTTTATGAACTCAGTTTTAAAGTCAGTCACCATGGAAGCATGTAATTTAAAAAGACTCATTTAACCAGCTGGACATAGTAAGCGCTAACTTCGTATCAACATGAGCTCAGTGCATGTTACATTTTCAACTTATTTTTAAAAGAAAATGACTCTAGTTTTTGTTCACTTTATCCTCTGTAGAAAACTGCTAGAACAATGTACTACAGTCTATGGTGAACAACCTTTAAAACTGACCACCAAGCTAGTAAATATACAACATTCATGAAATTCTAGATCCTAATTCAGTGTTTGCTATAGCTACACTCATACTCGAGGATTATCTCTACACCTACGGAAAAGATCCTTCCAAAACTGCTGAACTTGCATGAGCAGTAATTTTTAAAGCAAATTTTCTCAGTGATATTTTTATTTTAAAGAACTTTAAAAGGTGTACGGTGATGATTTTAGAAGCTTTGATATTTACAAATGTAGTTCTCCCTAGGAAACATTACACACAAATTCTGTTAAATAGGAAAACGCTCGAAATGGGAAACTGCTACAATAGACACTGTCAGCCTCTTCTTGCCGATTTCCAAGGAAGCTGACACAGTAATTGTGGAAGAAATAGAATTAGCATACCACTCTTCATCCCAGTTAAAGAAAAGCATTCCTACAGGAAGGCAATTTGCTGGTATTACTTAACCATACCGCAATTCAGTTGCAGAATAAACTGTCAGAAAATACAGCGAGGTTCTTAGAGCTTTTGATGCAATCTAAGCATTAATGCATCTAATAATTTGAGCGCTAGAAAGAGCCAATTTTGCCATTAGCTTTGGGTAATAACAGATGCTAGCCGGGTGGGAACAATTGTGTTGTAATGGATTTAATATTGTGAGTTCCATAATTTGGGTATTTTGCTGTTAAAGCCAGGGTGGGGTAAGGGTGGGGCTGCACCAGTGCGAACCAATTTAAACACCAAAGTGGAATAAAAACAGATACAAAGGCAGTAAGGTGATCCTCAGAAGATGATTAACTGGTGATTCAACTTCATTTCTGAAACAGTGGCTTTTTAAGAGCATGGAGATAACTATAATAAAGTTGCTGGAATCAGAGGCACTGTGAATCTGTATTTTTAAGGGCTGTAGTGTTTCCATATTTACTCTCACCGTGAAACTGCATCTAATACTGGCCCTTGAAAGTTTAGCACCAGATGATTCCACAGCATAAGCAGAAAAGCACACTTGCTCCTACCTTACCCCAGGGCTCTTTCCTACGCTTTACACACGGTGTCCTCACCGTACCCGAGGGTGAGTCGTCCCGTTCTAATCTGACTGATGAGCGGCTGTTGTTAAAGAGCAGGGCTGAGACCCAGATAGCCGATGCCAAAGGCCCCTGGAGCTGAAGGCCCACACGCCCTTATCACGCCGGCTCGGCCTGCGTGCTGCCCCAGAGCTGCTCCCCAGCAGCCGGGGGAAAGGGTGCCCTGCGGCCCGCATAGCAGCGCGGCACGGTTTCTTATCGAAGCATTTTAAAATCCGGCCCAGAAACTGAAATGCAAAAGCACTGTCTGTGGCACAAATCATCCCAAGCACACTCGTGGGACGTCAGGAGCCCCGGCTGCCCCACACGAGAGCAGCGCTTTACTCCAGGAGCTATACAGCGGCTGGCGAGCCAATGAAATATGTGGCTTGAAGTGAGGTGTGAAATGATTTCATTGTTCAGTGTGGATCTTTCCCTGCTCTGCAGATCACAGAGAGCTTTGATTTATGGAGAGTCACTGCTAGATCTGCACAGTCTAATTTTGGAACCGGTACAGAGCAGACCAGGGACAGACTCGCTCATTCATGTGTAAAATACTTTTGCATATAGACTGTACCACAGATCAAAACAAATGCGTATTTGAAATGTTGATAAGCCAACTGTCAGGAGAGAAAATATGCATGTATTCTATTTTTAAATATCCTAGAAGAATTAATATTTAAATTCAGGAAATGGTATTAATGAGTCTTTTTCTTAGCACATGGACACCAATGTGTCATTAAGAACAGCAACAATGTATCACAAAACCGCTTTGCTCTGGGCTAATTTTAATCTTGACCCTAATTCCTCATCGGCAGAGTTTAGCCTGTTAAACATGAAGTATTTAACATAAGGTCTTATTGAGTTTACCAGGAATAAAATATTTACATTTTGAGTTTAATGTTACTGAGCAAGACTATGCAGCTTCCTCTAATGTCCAGGCGCAGTAGTGTTTTTCCTGACGTGTTTCTGTCAGTGGGAAAAGCTCCTGCTCGCTGAAGCTGCCATTGTCTCTGCTGTTCTGTTAGGAGTCGCTGGAGAAGCAGCGGGCTGCGTCACCATCTGTGCGAGCCAGCAGAGCTGTCGCCCTGCTGGCCACACTAGTCCCTCACGGCTACGGACTCGTCACTTGCTGTAGAGTCTGGAAAGAGGTGGACAAGAGGGACAAATCCTCACGGAAAAACCCCTGGGATTAAAGTGGAAGGCTGACTCCAGGACAGCAAGCTGTCTTCTGCTTTGGTTTCTGGCCCATCTCCGCCTGGATCAGCACTGCTCTTTAGAATTCCAAAGGTTCGAGGGAAAATGGAGAGATGTGTTTCCCTTACGCACTTTTCAAAGCACAGATTGCAGACTCGGTCGTTCTACTGCACGGCGCCAGACAGTCTGGGAGGAAAGTGCGATGCCGGTTAGGGAGCAGGAGCCAAGGAGCCGGGAGACCGAGGCCTGGGCTGGTCATGGGGCGGGGTGTCCAGTGAGAGGCTGCAGGTCAGGTGCCTGCGGCTTCCATAGCTGTGAGTGTGTCCACCCAGCACCACAGACCCTTGAAAACGCCCAGCCCAGCCCGCCAGTTCACACTCTGGACTGAATTCGTTCCCGAGATCCACTGGGGGCCCCGTGGCCTTGGAAGACAGAAGTGCCATGTTAGCCTGGAACTGCCTTAGGAGTTGTATCCAAAGATCGGGAAGTGCCCACTGGGTGGGGATGACAATCACTCACACGTCCTTTGGAAACAAAAGCTCTGTGTGCTATGAAAATAAAGATCACTAAAATTTCATTTATAGATTAGAAAAAAGTTGTCGATTTCAGAATCTGTGCGCTTCCCTCCGCGTATTCATATGCTTTGTGTAGTATTATCTGAGTTCCCATTGGCTGTGTGTGGAGTCATCAGCATGTAATTTGAAGTCTCGTGTGTGGCACGCATGTGACATGTGCACATACACAGGAATCATGCACAGACACCATTTAAAGCACACTTGAAGAAGCCATACAGTGTCCCATGTTAAGAGCAGATCTACGCTAAAAAGGCCAAATACAAAGTGACTGTCCTCATGTTCCAGGCGTTCCAGCATTCGTAGGCTGGGCTCCGGTTTTCAGGAAAAGCAATGTTTAACTGATAACTGTGAGGACTCAAGACTGATGATGTGAACGCTCTGATATCAAAGATACATGGACATACCTAAACAAATCACCTTTACAAAATGCTTTTGGAATAACAAACTTAATATGTCAATGTGTATGTCATTTTAACTGATGAAATTCATCTAACAAAATGAAGCATACAAAAATGCTTTTCTGCATACTAGGTTTCATACACTCAGACTGAGCAATAGTTGGAAGAAACCTTGTCATAGACTGCTAACCCTTCCCCTTCAAATCATTTTTCCAGTCAGCCTACATTTGGGGTAAATCATTTTTATATGGGAAAGTGCAATTAACTTTGCATAATGTTATCTTAACACGTGTTAATTATAAACGGAAAGGTGAACTTTTACAAAAGGAACCTAGCAGGGGGTGAGAGCTCAGCTAGGTTTAGGTAGGCATTAGTTCCGGCTGCAGCCCCAGGAGTAGAGAGGAATGATAGCACGTGAGCTTAATATGTTTAGCCTGTCTTAAACATTACGCGATGTGTACCTATGTTAAATTATCACATGGTATGTATCAGTTCAGAGGTAAATTAAATACATAGTACTGCTCTAGCAGTAGAGATTAGCAAACGCTTAATGTGAATCTTTCAGCTTCTCCAATGCACAGCAAGCATATCAGGAAAGAAACACATTAAATGCATAGATTTTATTCTGTTGCTGCAAATAAAAGCTTGTGAGGTATTTTTTCTTTTTCTCTTTTTTTCCATATTTTTATGTAAGACTAAAAATATTTAAACAAAATAAAAATTATTTTCATTTAACAAAAGATATGTAAAATAGAAATTTTGCAATATATATTGACATTATATGATACTGCATATAATTTTTTGTATTTTTATAAATGAGATGAAAAATTGAAATAAATGAATAAATAAATACAAGTAAAACAAAAATTAAAAACACTTGAATAACTTTAGAAACTTACAAATCTGCTATTATTTCAATTCACCAATAGTTATATTTCCATGTTTTACTCTAAATTTGACTTCTTTCTGTCTCTCTGGTACCGGGACTTGAACCAGGATCTTTGCACTGAGCTACATCTTCAGCTCTTTGTTACTTCTTGCTTTGCGAGAGAGTCTTACTAGACTGCTAAGTTGCCCAGGTTGGGACCAACTTTCTATCCTCCTGCCTCAGCGTCCCAGGGCACTGAGAGTACAGGTACGCACCACCAAGGCCTGCTACGTTAGATACCTTAATCCCCGAAAGTTCTTACCTAATGATGAAAGATTAGGATTGTATATAAATAATACTCGGGAATTAAATAAACACTGTTTTTCTGTGCTTTATGTCTAATGTGAATACAATTTTTTTTTTTTTTTTTTTTTTTTGCGGTACCGGGGATCGAACTCACGACCTAGCACTTGCCAGGCAGGCGCTTATGCCGCTGAGCTAAATCCCCAGCCCGCTTTATGTCTAATGTAAGATAACCTTGCACATTTGCCGATGACAGCAGTCTGGTGTCCAGAGTATGAACTTCTAGTGACAGTCATTTCTGTGGGCCAGATGCACCTGCATTAGCTCAGAGAGTCCTCAGAGAGGACCCTGAGAGGCAGATTCTGATATAACCTCCCACTGACGCTGAGGAAAGGTAAACAACAGGTAACCTGTGTGCAGCAAGTGACGTGAGGGACGAAGCTCAGCACCTCGGCTGGGAGCAGTGCCGTCCTCTGCACCAGGCAACGCCCCTACCCCTGACGCAGGGGAAGCAGAGAGTGGCTCTAAGCCCTACATGCATTTATGATGACTGTGCACTTCTTACTTCCCAGGCGGCAACAAACCTGCACGAGAGCATCCTCTCAGCACGTCCCCAGCCTCACAGACTCACCGAAGGGTGGAGGGTGCCTTAGCACCACCTGGCAGGCCCGTGCTAAGGCAGGACAGGAGAGTGTCCTCCCCCAGAAAGGCAGCTGGGATGTGCTTCACACAGGACGCCTGGCAGCCGCGCACATTTAAAAAATAATTAAATTAAAAATAACTATAATTAGGGAATCAAATGGGCTTTCAGGTAACAGTTAGTATCAATGAGTTAAAAGGACAGAGATTTCTTGAGTATCTACTATGTTGGAAAAGAAAACCTGGCTTCTAGCAAAGAAAAATTATTCTGTGTGCTACTCATGGTATAACTGGTTTCCTAACAGCTCCTTGCTGGAGCATTGCTACAACTGACCATGCGCTCTGATGTACTAATAACAGGCAAGCAGATTGTGAATGTAACGCATCTTTTGGGCGCAGTAAGATGTACAGAATTTACCCAGAACACGAGGAAGAATCACTGTGAAGGAAAAAGTGGCCCTGAAAGGCCACGTGTTTCCTGTGGGTGTGCTCAGGTGACTGACAGCTGAGGGTCAGGTCTCCTTTTAGTGTTCACTGCACTCACGTAAGGTCCTTCCGAGGACAGGAAGATTCTGGGCCCTGAGCTGTGAGGTGCAGCCACACCCACGGCACAGACATCTGCGACCGGGCCTTTGTCTGTGCCCCACGTCTCTGACGTGGCCTGCACAGGGACACAGTGCAGGAGGAGCTGTGGTTATCCAGTCCTAACTGGAAAGACTGACTGGACTCCCGGAGTCTGAACACTAAGACGGCCAGAGCTGAGGGGGCAAAACCCCACCTGCAGAAGGGAGACTGGAAGAAGGCTCCTGATGGGAAGCTGGGGAATGAGGTGAAGCACAGCACTGGTGGGTGATGTCAACAAAATGGAGAATGACAATCATCCCCCAGTACTTGGTTACTTTCTTCTCTTTGCTGAGACAAAATACCCAACACCCCAAATGCAGAAAGGGAAGGTTTATTTAGCTCACAGTCTGTGGAGGTTTCAGTCCATAGTCAGCTGGCTCCAGGGCAGGGTGGCCTGGCACAGGGGCAACACTTCAAGGCAGCAGCCAGCAAAAGCTGCCAGAGCAAGAGGGAAGGAGAACAAGCCTCTTCTCCTCTTTTATGCGGCATGCAGCCCCCCCCCAAGCCCTAGGGCAGAATCTCCTGGTGGTCCTCAGCATAGAGTGGGATGTTTACAAAGGAAGAGCCCTGGGCTGGGTCTTCTAGGTAAACTTCTAAACGGCTCAAACTGACACACTGTATCAACCCTAGCATCCCAGGAAGCCCCCTCCTGTCACTCAGACCCACAGAGTGAAAAGTCACACTGTCCTCATTTCCTGCCCAAGCTGAATGTCTGACCAAGAAGGTATGTTAAAAGTTGCCAAAATGTCCCTCCTCAAACAGGAATGGAAACAACACACAAGGGCCTTGCAGGCTGAGACTATTTACCGAAATGACTTAACTGGGAAATGTACCATTATTCCATGCACTCATTAAGGGTGAAAATGAATGGCACATAGATGTGAGCCTCAGCCCAAACCAACAGTTAATGGTTATTAGAAAAAACTGGTGACAGGAGTTCAACCATGAGGCTGGATCACATTTACTTTCTGAATTTCCATGAATCATACAACCATATCTCACCCAGCAAGGGAGCTATTGCCTAAGGATAAACACAGGCACTGTAGATTTAGGTCACTTTAAGTCAAAGAAAATTCTTATCAAAGTAGAACAAAGTTTTGGACTTTCACAAGCCCAGCTGATACTCAGTAAGAAAGTGCTGCCTCTGAAAAAGGACAATGACCCATAGACACAGAGACAGTGAAGAAATGAGCGTCTCCTGGGGTATCATTCCTTACTTTTGCATTTTTTTTTTTTGCAAATTCAGACTAGACCAATGAGCGTATTCTACTTTTCTTTACTCATTGCATTTATGAAGAATTCACACACTCTTGTTCTTTTTGCAGCCCATGTGCTGATTGTAGCAATCTATTTTCCATTATTTTAATTTCTCATGCTTAAAGGTAATTGTAAATCGGTCTTTTTATATTAAATGTAAGTGTAAATACTTAAAGGTACTTAAAGGTAAGTGTAAATAGGTCATTATATATTAAAACAGCTAGGCTTCTATAATGTTTTGCTTTCATAAATAAAAATGACAATGAAATTATAAATTTGATAGAAATTTTAAGAGAAAAACAATTTCTACAAGCTTAACTGGCAGAAGAAATACATGAATGCTTTAAATAAGAATATTGCATTGTTCTTGACCTAGAGGGAGATGAATGATGACTAGTTGTGGAATTCATTAGCTTTTTAAATGAAGTCACATTATTTTATATGTAAATTAGATGATTCATAGCTTGGAATTTTATTTGATCATTGATGAGAACCAACTGGGATACCTCCTATAATTCCAACCTGTCCATAATATATATAAGATTTTCTGCCATTTGTGTGAAATTTTAATTTGAACTTTTAATATCATCATCAGCATTAGGTAATGGTTTAAACTTCTTTTCTACTTGGCTCTACTATATAAATTTATTTCCATTAGGTTCAAGCTCAGAAGGAACTGCATACACACAGAGGGATGGTCACTACCCTGACTGTACCTTGATGTCACCTGACAAGCTGATAGAGGCACCAGCTAACACGATTGAACCAAAGTTGTGGTCAGGTGGCATTTTTCCATTTTAAACCATTTTGCAGATTATTGTGATGCCCGTCATCCTAGGCTTTGCTACTGGAGAGAAATGTGAGCGGTAGTGAAGAATTTTGAAGTAATTATAATAACTTTTACAGTACTTTAGTAAGAATTGTTACATAATTTCTGTTCATCAGATATTGAAACTAGGACTCATAATGTTAAGATAAAACTTTTCCAACAAATTTTTTATTGCTTCAGATTTTTTTCTTTACTGTTGGCTCACTATGAATAGAGTATAATTAATCAAAAACAATGACACTTTCTTTGGAAGTAAGATTAAATAATGTAATTAGAGAGGTAGGAAGTCCAAGAAGATTAACTCATAAATGCACATAGCAGAGATGAGATCAACTTTAAAAACACAGCACTACTAATTACAAGTGACCTTACCTGGAAACTGTAACGCTGCGTGAACCCTTTCATTTTTTCAGTAGAGATACTACTGCTTCTAATAAATGTTAAACTCTAAAACTGTTTCATCAGTCTACCTTTAGTTAAAAATACATTGGCCTAAACCAAAGAGAACACCAGCAAGGAAAGTAAAAGTTAAAAGAAGACTGAAGAGTAAGGAAATGACAGACACGAGTGCCCCAAGCACACTGCAGTGGCAGCTCTCCGCGGGAAGCTGAATGAGATTGAGGCGGGAATAGCTTGCCCGCAGGGCTGACCATGCCCTTGGGGGGGCAGGGACCCTTGCACCAAGACAGCCCTTGGCTGCGTGCTGGAGGACTCCACGTCCAGCCCACCTTGCCCTTGGTGAAAGTCTTAATCTATTTCAGAGTGAATGCGATTTCGCTAAAATAGAAAGCAAACTAGAACGTGCGCACAGGGTGGCTGGCCACTCAGTTCCCAGGGACCCAGGCAACGGACTTGCGGTCTTTCCGTGGTGCTTCTGACGCACCTAAGGCTGCACCACCCAAAGCGCTGTCACCAGCTGGATTTCTCAGCAAAGGCCATGGCACATTTTTCCTGCCGTGGGTGCATTTACATCGCGACAATCAAACTGATCCACCTGGTCTGTGTGCAAAAATTTGATGCTGAGTTTTCCAAGGGAATACAGCCACGAAAATGATTCTAGGGTACCTAATGATGAAATGAGCTCGTTTTCATAGAGATGCCTGTCAATATATTAAAACATCTGGGGATGTTGTCCGACTTCTCACACATTTACATTTTCGCCGGCGGTCTCGAATATGCAGAAGTATCTGCGCGCAAAGCTCCGGCGATGCGGGGATTCCCGGGCTGGAAACAGACAGTGTGAGGCTTGTCGGCTGCCAAGCGCTGCCGTCTTCCCATCCCGACTGTTGAAACAATAACACTTCGGCTGCTTTTATAACACTCATTGAATGTTTACAGTTCCGTAAATGTGCATCTTTACCAACAGAGGGCTTACCTAATTAAACCAGACCAGTGTGAGAAATAGGTCAATGCATCGTGAGCAAAATATTCCCAGTATGGCTGGGTTATGGAGCTGCTCAGCTTTGCCCATTGAGTTGTATTGATTTTTGGCAGAGAATAAAGAAAGAAAGAACAGATGGTGAAAGAAAGAAGCCGAGCTGCTGCTGGTGACATGACGCACGACGCCACTGAATTACAGAGAATGGCTCCAGCACCCGAAGGGCTACTCCGATTAGAGCACACAGTCAGCCTGCTGCTTATTTCTGAAGCAACAGAACATTTTCAACCACAGGGACCGGTGATTCTGCTTCAAGTAAGTGTTAAACATGGCATTCAGGAAGGAGGAAGGTTGCTTTCTGCAGCGGCTTCGTGGAAACCGTGAATGGCATCCCTGTTTGGGCCGCAGCGTGGAGAGGTTCGCACTTCCCTGTCAGCAATCAGCGCATTCAGATCGGAGGGGTTTATAAAATTTAGCAATAAGGAAGCTGTTCTGTGTAAGCAAGTTCAATGAAAATATATGCATTAATATTTTTGTCTCAAAAATCATTAAAGAGCATTCTTCCTTTCAGTATACAAAACCACTGGAAAAATCATTCTCTTCAAAATAATAACAAAGGTCTCAATTTAGAATGATAAGGAAAATAATTTCATGTAGATTTTGATATCTCTTCTGTTAATTTATGGCATAAGCCTACAGAGATAATGTGTTGAACAGCTAGCATTGGTTGCATATAAGATTTATAAAAAATAAAAAATATTTTAATGAAGAAAATACAATTTTTATTTAGCTGTTTTGACAATAAAAGTAGCATTACTACTTTTAATTAGCATTACTAATTTTAATGTTAATTCTTCTAAAGACCCATTACTTTTAAAAAGACTTTAATCAAATATTGATTAAAGCATTGATTGAGCAATAATAGATAGAGTTTCTTCTAAGCATGCTACACTGTGAGATTAACAATTTAATCCATACCAGACTATTTCAAACAAAGTAAAACAAAAAAAAGTCATTAACCTGTAAGTTGAGTAGTAGTGGTGGAAGCAGGCTAAGGGTTCAAAAGCAAATATTTACTATGCTTTTTCAAATTTCCCAGTCATCATTTTTACCATTTGCATGTGAATTTGTCCATGCATTGACTAAGCAATGTATCTATTTGAACGTATGACTTCTGTATGTTGTCAGTGGCTGGTAAATTGACCTTTGATCTCTGGAGAGCATCTGGGTCATTTCCAAGCATCACTTAGTCCAACTGTCTGCAAATTTTTCCTGACCAGCAAGCCAAGAGGCAGCATTGAGGAGAGTGTGCAGGTCTATTTACAGCAAGAGAAAACACATCTCTTTACACCTTTTCTTGAAAAAATACAAGGTTTTATTTATAGAACTGAAATTCGATTTTCATTTCCTCATCAGGTCCTAAAATATGCCTCTTCTCTCAGGTGTCTTTCCTCCTACAAGTAGGTAATATTTTTTTGCCCACGAGCTGCACAAACTCAGGCAGTGGGTGCAGTTAGCCCCTGGACTATTGGTGGCCGACTCTGATTTAACTCATTTGTTTTAGTTTTGGTAGTATTGAACCCAGCATCAGTTTATTCACCAGAGCACTGTACCTCTCTTGATTGGAAAGTTGGTGTTGATTTATTAAGCTACATTCCTGAAAAAGTTCTATGAAAGCAGAAGCTATCTTCATTTTGATTCCTGAATTCTGAATTCTACTGTCTCCACCCATAAGTGAAAGAACAACATTTTATTTCTCCCAGAACATTATAGCTATATTTTCAGAGAAAAATTATAGTGAGAAGCAATTATGTCATTGGAGCAAAAGTGTAGCTATTAACATTCTAGATTTTCAGTACACTGAGTTTCTCTTTGGTTGGCCTATTTTGTTTTTTTGATCACCGAAAAGAAATAAGGTAAGAACCTCCCCCTGAATCCTCTGCAGACTGCTGGCTGCTCTTCTGCTGTTGAGTTTATCAGAAAGATGTCAACACACACACTGCAGTACTGCAGAGAAGCGGGCGCGGTCAAGGCCCTGCTCAGGTAGGCGATGACAGGGTCTCCGTGCCGACCAGGAGAGGACAGAGGGGCTAGGCTGGGAGAGAGAAGCCTACGCATTCGGGAGCCAGGAAGCCAGCAGGACCGCACGGAGAGCGCCAAAGGCCAGGGCGTTCTGTGCGTCGGAAACCCCCAGCAGAAACCCTGAGAGCACAGCACAGTGGTTCCTGGGCCAGGCCCTGGCTCAGCACCTGGGTTCATGATGGTCCAGAAGGAGTCTGAACCGTCACAGTCAAGCATTCTAATTGCTCATCTGGTCAGCACCGAAGAGCAGTTTTTAAGAGAAAGCTAAATTAAAAACAAAAATGCAGCCTATTACATTCCTAGTTCCTACATTCATCTCGTCTCTAAGTGGAAGAGCCCAGCATTTACTGTAAAAGTCGCACTGTAGTGTTATCTAAACAGCGCATCCCTTTCTTCCTGAAAGATGAGATTCTCAGCATTTTATGAAGATGGTGCTTTTCGTTTATGTGGAGAATTGATGTCTTTCATACAGCAATGAAACAAGATAACTCAGCCGACTCTAGATTCTGATTTTATTAATCTGACCACATCTTTGCTAAAACTTAGGAACATTTACGTGACCCAGATCCAAGTAGCCAGGAATGCTGGGGGAGAATTTGGACGTGAGGAAGGAATGTATGGTTTAGAGGGTAAATTGCGTAGAACACAGATGCTTTGTGTTATTTCAGTCCTCGCCAGACACAACGTAGAAGCCGCACTTGAGCCTTCATGCAATTCCCCTGAAGTCTGTAACAACAGTGTGTGCTGAATCAACGACGTCATCAACAGAAACGGAACCAGGACTTCTGCCTTTGTAAAATTGACTTTTGTGTATTACTTTTGCTGTTTCAGTGAATTTAATTATATAATGGCATATGATTAGCTATGCTTTACTGGAAAACCTATACATTATAATTCACTTCAAAAACATCCTTATAGAATAATAATGGTCCTTATGGAAATACATGTCATTTTCTAAGTAGAGAGAGTAGAGAGGATGCATGAACATCTAGCTTGGAATGTGTCTTCTTCTGTGGTGTGAGTGGTTCACTGTTTATACAAGACTATGTATATGCTTAGAATCTTAGTTTTACGAAAGGTTTTGAGAATCATTGTGTTTTAATTCCAGAAAAGAAAAACAAATTTTGGATAAGTTCTCGGGTAAATTCTACTCTCTGAAATGTGCAGCAAATTAAACCTACTGTGATAAGATAACTACAGCACGTTACACCTCTGTGACACGTCACTTCTCTACTGTGACAATTAGGTAGAGTGAAGCCTTTGGACGCTTGGCCTTCCTGATTTTGGATGTCCAGAATTAACACTCAGTCTGGGCAGGGGTTACAGTAGGAGTCAGATGGAAGGGAGTTCTGTTTAACCCCAGGTCTTGTTCCATATGGGCCTTGGTTTACTCATCTGCCACATTATGGAAAATGACCACTGCCTGCGGGTTGCTGTGACCTACCAAGGACGATTACACTAAAAGCTTAGCGCTGGTCCTGGCTAAAGTAATGTTCATTAAAAGGTGATTAATGATACCATTCTATCATAATGATTATTTACCGTAACAGGAATACAGGAGTCCTATTTTCAATACCATTTCGAAGGCACCTGGTCTGGAGGCCTATTTCAAGCGACAGTGAGATAGAATAGTCACCCTCAGCACAAAGCCCAGGGAGGGCTGGTCTGGAGCTGGCCTCCCCCATGCTGTGGACTTGCTGAGCTCCAGTCCAGCTGCACCCCCAGAGCGTTGCCTTCCTGGTGGGATAAGGATGGCTCCTCACTTAACAGTGTTACCACAGCACTCTGGGTCACGTGGAACTCTGTGATCAAAATCTGGAGTTTTCTCGTGGACGCATTCCATTCATTTCTTTAAGGGTCACCAGTGTACCTTCAAGGCTGATAGGAAGCCCTCAGACAGACAAGCGCCCTTGTCCACAGGCGAGCTGACCAGTGTTCGGGCCGGAAGCCTGCAGCAAACTTTTTATATTTTTCCTTTTCTTCCCATGTCACCGCATCCATTATTTTAAACAAAGCAGTGTGATAAACCTTGTATCAGGTGGATGCGAACTATAAAAGCTTTCTCTGTGAACCCAAACTATCCTCAAGCATGCACAGGAGTAAACCCCGTCTGAACCTTGCCTGTCCCGCGAAAGAATGCTCTGAAGTTTTACAGCACTTTTTATTTACGGCCACAGTGATTCGCCGAGGCTAGCAAGCGTTAAATTTCCACACACCCACCACTTTTTTTGGCATGGGAAACAGTAACTATACCGCAGCTTAGGCAGGCAATTCCTCATTTGTTTTCTTCCCTAAAATATAATTCCCTCTTCAGTGTTTTGCTTTTTCTAATAATAATGTTTTGTTTCCTGGATTTTTCAAATTGTTTGAAATGGCAGTTCTTGTATTTCAGTAGATACAGATTTTGGTACAAAATGAACATTAAGAGGTTATTCTGTGGCATGTTGTAAATTGCTGAAGCAATTTAAATAAAGGTCCCAATTAGTGTGGATTGTAAGAGCTTTGAAGAAATGCATCAACCAAGTAAAAGTGTTATTATCCAGACTGAAATAAAGATCAGAGAGGTATCAATATGTTTTCTATTGGGATTTCTACCACAAATAGTTCTCTCTTCCTGTATTTAATGGAAAACACACCATCAGTTTGATGTATACCTATCAAAAAGAAAAGCATCATTTATTATCTTCTAAGACATGTGAGCATATTTATTTATGGAAGATGGCATGGGAAACTGTTAGGGTAACAGATTCATGTTAGATTGTAGAACAGTGGCATAAACGTGGCTTTGAATTCTCAAAATTAATAGAGAAATCAGTATTGTAGACTAAGTGAATAGTTTGAAATCTAAGATTTAAAGATAGTGTACGGATGGTTAAAATACTCTATTGAGCATTCAGCAGAGCATGGAGATCTGACTGGGAACAATCCCCACCTCCAAGCCACTGGGACAAATCAGTCTGTGAGCTGGAAGCAATGACTCTGATGTAAGCAAATAACTCAGAGAACTCAGTCTGGGTTATTTATCCCCACAGCAGGTGTGACGCTCAGAGTGGGCAGCATTCAGTTTTGGTAGGAGAGAGGACGGACTCCAACTCGGCAAGTCAGGGAAGTAGCTGGCTGCAGGCCATCTTGCACCACTACACGGAATGACCAGCCTTGAGGGTTAAGACTGGACAACCTCAGTGGCGCTATCAAGGTTTCGGAATGCTCTTCTCTTATTAGGACGACAAAGGAAAAGTTAAAAGAGGATGCTGAAAGGACAGGGCGAAACATTCTCATTCAAATAAAGCTCATTCCTCTGCATGAGTCATGTGAGGGAAAGTGGTTGCACACAGCCGCATCCCCAGCGGAAGGCAGTTGGAACTGCATATTGGGAGATGAATGAAAGGAATGTCAGATGCAGACTCATCAGGCAAATTCTGACTCATCAGCCGGCAGAGCATGTATTATAAGAAGCCAGGGTAGACAGAGATGCCTGTGATCACTTCCCTCAACGGCCTTGCATTTTGATTATGACATACAGTTAGCTCCTTAGTCTAGCGATGGCGGGCCTTCCAGAGGTTTCTGTGACACAAGCAGCCTGCCACGGCATAGATGCCATCGGTCTGCCACCATTGCCTCAGTCCTTAGTCAAGGAATCTCCTCATTGCTGGCTGTAAGGTAAAAACACTCTTTTCTGAGCTCTTCCTGGGTGAAAAGGAGCCTACATGCTGTGAAGCACAACTTCAGTACCCTGTGAAACATGTGTTCGTGGGAACGGGCTATCACTCAGAGGTCACTCAGGTTTTGTAAGTGATCTGTGCTTGTTCAATGCATGGTACATATTATTTTCGCATTTTGTAAAATGCCCATTTGCCTATTATTTACCCAATGATTCGATAGTCACCACAAAATTAAAATAACTTTGGAATTTAGACTTGTTTCCAGCACCAAATGAAACAGAGATGTAGGAAAAAGAAGGGGTTAACTGACTGCCTTGTAGGTCAAGTTTTCTCATTTCCCCTCTCCTCTCACGGAGTCTCTTCCCACTGTGTAGATTTGATTCACTTACTTCACTTCGTCTTGGTAAACTTCAGGATAAATCATTGTGTGAGCTATGTCGTGAGCTGTAAGGACTGGAACACCTCCTCACGCTCTTCCAACTCTCTCCTATTGTGCACATCTAGGCTTTGTCAATGTTCATTAAGACCTTTTCTGAAGTCGAGGAGGGTGGGGGAAACTCACCATCGGTAATTAGCGTCTATGTCTCTAGATGCAGCGTCACTGACTGTACAGAGGTGCTGAACAAAACGGTGAATCCAGCACTGACCCACGGCAGTGACCACCTTTTCCATCGCTAACCCTGTTTTTTGTGTTGGCTGATTGCTCTCGTTATCTGGATTCTCGAGGAGGGTTGGAATTGCACTGTGCATCCCACCCTCAGCGCCATCTCCTGCTTCTCCTGGTACCCTAACCTCCCTGAACGCTTTCACTCTGCCTCGATTCCCCTAGTGCAAACCACCTGCCTCTATTAGCGCCCAATTCCATTGGCTGAGCCCCGCCAGGCCAGACGCTGCGTTTGTTGCTGTGTGCTGTGTGCTGGATTACGCACCACTGATTACACATTTTAAAGTACACTAAGTGTCATGTAATCCACCCAGCTGCCGCAAAGGGTTAGGATCCCTGCTCACGTGTAGACATTTCCTTTGGGCATAACAGGTCCACTGTCCACAGACAGTTAATGTCAGGCTTTGGCTGGGTTTTCTCTGCTTGCTAAGATTGCATTTCCAGCTCTAATGCTGTACTGATTTCAACTAGTTTGTGGGTCTGAACTTGATGCATTGTACCTAAAACACACTCAGATATATCAATTAAAATAACTTTTACGATAGATAGTTTCCATGAGTTAGTCAAGCATTCTCATTGAGAAGGAAAAGGGGAGGAACACAGGGTCCTTCTGCTGCCCACCTTGTGAGCCCAGAGAAGTCAGGTGGGCTGCGATGGGGTTTCCTTCCACCCCTGAGCTGATCGGACACCATGTTGTTAATCCTGTGTGGGCAAAGTGACATAGCCACCGCTTCCTGAGACGTCCTGGACACTGCCTCTCTCACCTCTCACTGGTTCCACCTCCTTCACCTGGGATGTCCTTCTCCCCTCTCACCTCTGTGGCTGCCAGCGCTCTGTGGGGCCCACTTCAAATGCGTCTTCTCACTTAGGACCTTCCCATCTTTGCCCCACGTGACGCCCAGCTGTCAGAATTCTCTCCGTTCCTCACAGGACAGCTCACCCTTGGCGCATTTTCCCGGGTATGTGCATCTGGCCGTCCTTCCTCAATGCTTTGCCAACAGCCCGCAACTCTGTGAGGTCCAAGGGAAGCAGCATCAGCGGTACTTCTTCTGTAAGTTGAGTGACTGCTCACTGCATCACAATTCAGTAGCGAAATGGTTGGAGATTAAAGAGTCACCAACCCTGGAGAACCCCAGCTTTCCCAAATGGGCCCGCACCGCCCCACGGTCTGGCGCGCTTTTCCTAAAGGTAAACTGGACAGGCCGCCTCTCAGCTGCACCGCATACCCTGAAGCCTGCCGTGCGCAGCCAGGGTGCTGCCCAGGGTGGAAACCCCTTCTCCACTCCTCGGCCTGCAGAGCTCACAGGCCCAGAGCAGGCGCAGCTGCCTCAGAACCTGCCTTCCTCTGCTCAGGAGCCGGCCACAGCATGGTGAACAAGTCCTCGTCCCTGCTGGCGTCCCAGCGTCCTGTGCTGTCCGCAGTGATGGAGCCACAGGCTGGACCCGCTCTGCTTCCCTGGCCTGTGCCGGAGGCTCTGGAGAATCCGACTCCGCCCCAGCTGCGCGTCTCTTCTCCGTGGCCATTGCAGTTGTGGGCGGGAATCACGTTTAGGGAATATTTGCTCTTCTGAAGTGAATTTTAAAGGATCTAAAAAAACTTTGTGAATGAGTAAAAGAATACTTTGTAAAGAAACCAGAGTGCGGCACAGTGGAGGTAACTCACGGAGGGGGGCAGAGTTACAGCAGAGCCTGGGCTCGAACTGCAGCAGCAGCACAGGCGCGCACACGCATGCGCACAGCTCCACAGGGGGAGTGTACACACGCGCGCACACACACACGCATGCGCACAGCTCCACAGAGGTGCGCACGCGCGCACACACACGCATGCGCACAGCTCCACAGTGGTGTACACGCACACACACATGCATGCGCACGCAGCCCACGGGGAGACATCCTGTGCGTTTAGCTACCTTTGCTCGCTCAGCCCCTTTCTGCCGGCCACTCCAGGGGCAACTTGCGTTTGTCTAGTAACTAGAAATAATTCTCTCCTTAAAAACTGTTCATAGTTTTAAACATTAGCAGGACAACACACTCAACTGTGGATGGTCTGAGCTGGTGGCGAGAGTGGCTCGCACAGGGACCGGGTCCCCAGTCGGGTCCCCTGTCCTCACGCTGGTCGCCTCAGAGGGAACAGAACACAGCCCTCGTTGGCTGTTTCTCCTTTAAATACCGGCGAAATTTATTTAGGTGCTCGTAACTATGTACTTCTTGGTTCTGTTAAGTAGATACATAAGAGTGATGCCTTAGGTTTTTGTTTTTGTTGTTGTTGTTTTTTAATGAGCAAATTGGGAGTAAAATAGATGACTTCAATCTAACAAAATATGACCTTGTGCTTTCTTCATTGAAAAAATGGCAAGATAATGGTTATTCATTTTTTATTTATTTTACTTTGATGTCCTCTTTTCTCCTTCAAATTTATGTATGTGTATGTGTGTTCATGTCTAGCAACACTACTTAGAATTTGTATTATTTTAATATCCGGCTTTATATATATAGCAGCTTATAAAAATATTTTTAAAGAGGCACAGTACCACCATTCAAAGACTAAAAGATTCATTGTTATGATTTTAAAGAAAGGAAAACATTTATTTTTATTATGCCTACTTCCTTTTCAAGATTTGATTCAGGCTATATGTTTAGAATTTATGAAATGTTATGAAACATTTAGAAACACACATAAATATATATAGTAGAAAAAGTATATCATATGCAAAAAACAAATTTATAGCATGCTAAAGGGTACACAGAAAGGAATCATTTATTTTAATAAAAGATAGTCTAAAGCAGTACCCTGCATGAAAGGAGTTTTTGGAGATAGACTGATGTAATTACGTCTAATTTTGACTACTTTCATTGTAACGATTCCTGAAAAAATCTTTGCCTTTGAATTTTGTGTCCTAACCCTAATGTAACAGCACAAAGTAGTACTATATTTTACATTTATTGGACTATACTAAGAAAACACTGGTAGTTTTATGAATTCGTCACTGATTATTTCTACATTTAAGTTACTATTAAAAGGAAAGTTGCTCTTTGTGATGTGGTTATAATTTACAGCCACAGACAGTCTCAGTTTAGGCTCAAACTGTACCTCACCCCCCCCCCCGTATCATTTACATAGCCTGATTGCTCCCACATGTCTGGCATGAGGTAAAATAGTTTATGAGCATTGTAATACAACTGAAGCCACAATGAAATAAAATTCATCTTTGTCTCCAGTACCTCAGAAATTTATTCACGCTGGTGCACAGAGTGTTTTCAGAAAGAACTCTGTCTTCCAGAAAAAACCCTTTAAAAGCCAACTGTGGTTAGCTTTCCCTCCCTTTCTAACAATGTCTAGATTTCCCAGTCTGGTTTCCCAGTGTCTTCTGTTAGACAAAAGCCCCTTTAAGTTACCTGCAGCCTGTTCTTCATTCTATTTACTGGCTTCAGATTGGGAGTTTATTTTCTTGAGTGACTGAATGTCCTTTCCTGCAAATAGGCTATTTGTGAACACAGGTGGTTGATGGGACCTCGGACCTTGTGTCTAAAATGTTTCATTCAGACTCCTCGACATAGGAAAAAGGAATATTGTGCTAATTCCTGTGTGGATTCAAAACTCCTTAAGTTGTCATGAAGGATGTTGTGTCTTCATGGAGCAAGTCATAACAAAATAATATTCACGGCAACCATTACGCCACTTGAGAGGTCATGCTGTAAGTCCAAGAGCAAATAAAACGAGTCATTTCCTGACTGTTTCTCCTGAATTTTAAATGACTGACTTCAGTTCATGTTGAAAACATGAACTGGAATTTGCAATCTGTGAGATGCAGCCAACCCTTTCCTTAAAAAACAGGTGCTTCCTTGCTTGCCCCACCTCAGTAACCATTCAGAGCCCAAAGACTCCCAAGTCAGGCCGTCTTTCACCCCGTCTTAGCACTTTGCACACATATTCCATGGGAATTACACTTAAAAATATGTCAGGTCATAGATGCATGGTCAGGTCAAGATGTTTAGCTTTCACTGAATGTAGAGAAAGGACTGAAAAATCTAATGTTTTGCACCAGTTGTTTACCTGAAACACGCTGTTTTACAAAGCCTTCTCCGGGCTTCGGTGGCTAGCTGATATGGAGAAACTCACTGTGTTTAAAGATGCACATTACTGCGCTGTGTCTTAGACAGTGTCATCTCACTAATAGAACCACTGTGCTTTTATTTACAGGTCACTGCTAATCTATTTCACAGTACACCGAATAGCCCAAAGACTCCCAAGTCAGTCCACCTTTCACTCTTTCTTAGTGCTTTGTACACATATTCCACTGAAATTACACTAACAGCCAGAGAACGAGGACTTGTAGGTTCATTACCAATGAGCACGGCACTGTAATTCATCCTGTGTGCAATTATTAGTCTGCCTCAGGAATTAATAGCAATTGGCTGCTGCCTGTGACCACCCTGGTCGGTCACTTACACACGTATCATCTCTGTCCAGGGGTGGTACCAGGGGTGTCCAGGTAACTACTCTCTTCACACGAGAGAAGAGGAATTCAGTGCTGATATAACACCATGGCAAGCGCCCACACCCAGGACATGCCAAAGGTGACCAAGGTGTTCCTCACGACACCAAGGTTCCCATTGTCCTCGTGAAAATCCCACTTGAGCCGCTGAATTTGCAAACCCTGTTAGTTTCAGTAGACAGCTGGTGGGCACTGGAATACTGGCATAGCCTGACTCGGCACTCCATAATGCTGAACAGTTTCCAGCTTTCTACCAAACAATGTACAGTTTATCAAATAAATGCTCATATTTCTCACAGCGAAGTGTTATTACTTTGGAAATATGGACAGGTGATAAGTGTGGCACATGAGACACCTTCGGTCATTATTTCCACCTGTGAGGGACACCAACCTGGACCTGGGACCCAGCAGGACCTGTGGACCACGGGGCCCTTGTGTGTCGGGATGCACAGCTCCGCAGGGCCTCACTAACGTCCCTTCTTAAGTGACTCTTCTTAGACCAAAGAGATCGCTCGTGGCTGCTGTTCTGCTGCTCAGAGGGCTGGAACCTGACTGGATGGTAAAAGCACCTCTTGGGTGCCTGCGGGCTTCCTTCCATCTGTTGGCCTTCTTCCTTATGCGGAAACACTCTTGCGTAGCTGTCTACAGAGGAGGGTGGAGGACAGAGAGGGAAAGCCCAGTTCTGAGCCTGGGAAACCAAACCCTGAGACTACTGCACATGAAGACGCACAGTGAACCCAAGGGTGCCCTGCCTGGGGGCCAGTGTGGGGGGCCCTGTGGCTGTGGGTGAGCGCCCCCCGCCCCTCAGGCCTACCTAGTCTAAATGGAGTTAATCTCCCCACACCAGCCCAGGAGAAAACAATGACTCGGAAAACCATTAGGAACTCACACCACAAAGTTAGCAAAGGAAGGACAAGGGAGAAAAGTCAGCCGTGGTGTCTTCCGCTGCCAACACCGTGATATTGGGATAAGGGACCTGTGCAGGGTTAGGTTCCAGATCAAAATTTCAGAAAGTTCGCTCTGCCATAAATGTGAGAAAGTTAGAAGGACTTTGTATATGATAGAGAATCTTTTAGGAAAATAGCTCTATCCTAAATCACAATCAATAGTTGGCTTTCAAATTTTTCTCTCAATTCTCAGCGTTTAGTATGCAGCATGCCTTTGTTGGATTGAGGGTGGCAGTTGCCTTATGTGAGTGAAGAAAAGCGACTTGTCCACACGCGAAGCTTTCACAGGCCAGAAGCCCAGGCTGTTATCTGAAGCCCAATGGGACGAGAAGCACCGTGAGAGTCTCATGTGTGAGACCAGCAACTCAGAGAACTCAATACCGAAAGGCAAATTCCTGCTCTCTGGAATCCTAACGCTTCCCACTGCATGGGTCCCCTAAGCCCAAACTCTAGGAGTCTCCTCATCTCTCCTAAATTTCAAGTCTCGCTTTGAAAACCCTGCCCTTTGTCCACGTTCCAACTGTTCCTGCAGCCAATCAAATACCAGACCCTTCGGGACACAGGCCTTCCAGCCAGGCCGGCCGTGCCTTGTCCTCAGCCTCAGGGGACCTGTGCTCTTTGCCCTGTCCATCCCTGACTCACAGCCCAGAGGTTTGAGACAGTGAGCACTGGTCACACCCAGGGCTCACTTGCCCGGGAAAATCAAATGACACAGGCCACGGATGGTGTTAACAGGACAGCCTCTCCAGGGGCCGGCGTTTCCTCAGGACAGGGCCTGAGAGGGGTTCCCCACCATTTCCACCCTCAGATACCAGCGGAAGGGACCCTTGGGAGCAGGTTCACATAGGAGGACAGTGTCCGTGACCCCCCTGAAGCACAGAACGTGCTGGGGAAGGGAGTCCCATGCAGGGGTGTGCTTGGGGTCACCAGCCGTTCTCTCCTCCCAGCCTCTGGCCTCCCCTACACAGAGCCAGGGATGCAGCTGAGCTCCCCTGCCAGCCGCCCTGCACTCGCCTCAGCCCCTCATCCAGCACCACCCTCCCTGTGGGAGCACCCCGGCTCCCCGGGCTCCTGGCCCCTCCCCCTCCATTCATCCTCCACCTCTGTCCAGGCCTCCAGGCTGAATCAGGAGAAACTGCAAGGGAGGGGGAGGCACAGTTAGATTCAGGATCTGGAGGAACTAAGGCCAGCAGGGACAGCAGAGGAAGCAGTGGCAGGACAAGTTCAGGTGGTGACAGTTGAGCCTGGGCAGAGAGGAGATGCAGCCTGAGGGACACTTCAGAGGCAGGGTCCACAAAGGAGTGCCGACTCCAAGGGGCAGGATTGCCTTGTTAAAAAATTATCTTCTTTTTCCTCTGTGCTATAGATCAATCTGTCAAAAAAGACTTAAAAATATTTCAGATCTGAAAATGTTTCCACTTCCCCAAGGCAGAATGAACAGGATTTTTTTTTCAAAGTTGTGACCTTCAAGGTATGAAGTTTGTTTGAATGGGCCAAGAATGTCGGAGCTGGGGATGTGCGCCTCCCCGGAGAGGGGCAGAGGCTTCCCACCGCAGAGCTCTGGATTCCAAATCTGGGCAGAGAGAAGGTGATGGCTTGGGTGGGTTAATTGTGCACATACCCTGCACCCTGCACCCTGCAGGGAGCGGCACCGAGACAGAGATGTGCTGAGACTGCCCGGAGGAGGCAGAGCAAAGGTGCCATTTCCAGACCAAGAAGAGGAGGAGACAGGGCACTGGGTAGCCTGCTGGAGTGACAGGAGGCATCCCAATGAGGTCACCAGAGACAGGTCCACAGAGTGCCCTGAGCTGCTGAGACCCTGTCCCAGGCACAGCAGACACCCTCTTCCAGGCCTGCACCCCAGCCCTGTGCTCTGAGGACTCGGGTGTCCTGCTCCGTAATTCCAGGCCAAACATCCGACTTAGAAAGTGACAGGTGTGGCTCTTCCTGCATCTGAGTGTGACTGGTCCATCACAAAATTCATAGCAAATACACATCCACCGAGTATGCCTGAATCTATCCAGATGCAGCCCTGCAAAACACCAGCTTCCAGACAGAGCTCTGTCAGTTGGGGCTGGAAGGTGCAGTGCCCAGCAGTTCTGTCCCCTGTAAGAGACGTCCCAAGTTTCCACAGGGCCACCTGGTCTGAAATTTTGTATGAAACGATCTAGAGAAGTACTTGGAATGATAACAGAGTGCTCAATGGATTAAAATATGTGCATACAACATATGATTTTCCCTTTCAAGCTAAGTGGGTGTGACAGGAACACATATCGGGCAGCATTTACTTCCTGACAGCCCGTGCCCGGTCGCCATGCCTATCTCCAGGTTAAAGGCAAACATGTCTGTAAATAGGAACCACACTCTCCATGACTCACAGATGAATTCGATAACTAATACAGTGGAATAAATGAGACTTAACTAGGACAATGGGAAGAAACCAGCATCCTAAAACTGTGCACAGTAAAGGCATTTTCTACTTTGGAAAACTGAACTCAACTTTCTTTCTTTCTTCCTTTCTTCCTTCCTTCCTTTCTTTCTTTCTTTCTTTCTTTCTTTCTTTCTTCTTCTTTCTTCTTTCTTCTTTCTTTCTGCTAGAAATGAGGCAAGTTCATGCATTTCGTGGGCATCTGAGGCAGAAACCAGTAATGCCAAGAGCTGTGTGACTCCTGAGGGACATGCATGTCAATGTCCACTGCTTGTCCTCTCGACCCCATTTTCGGGTCACCCCATGTTAATTCTACAAATTTCCATGGGGCTTTGCCGCTGCTTTGTATTGTAATAATTATATGATGCAATCACAGAGAAACGCTATACAGCAGTGGAAATCACCATTTTTGTCTGATGCTTCTTCTCTTGCCCTTCTGATTATATTCAGTTTGCACTTTGTGGTCCCCTGTGTTCAAGTTGCCTGAAGCCACTGGGGCCTGGGAGCCCACCTCTTCTGGACAAATGTCTTCCTCCAGGAGGAAACAGGACAGATGGACCATGTGGCTGTGTGTGTGTGTCCTACGCACAGAATGAAAGTAAGAGATGCATGACTGGTTTTTGTATATAATTTAAGCCTGCAGAGCTGATTAGTAGGTGCTTTCATTTAAACTCATTCTTAAAGGGCTGTAGTGATGGAGCAGAGTCTGTTCAAGTTTGGGATTTCAAACTTGAAGATTAAAAAGTTAAGATTACTGACATGTATTATGAATATCCACAAATACTTGTGTAGTTTGGATCTGGCCTCAGCTGTAAACAACTTCAGCTTACTTTTGCCAGAATATTTTGGTTCAGGAATAGAGCTAGGCTTTCTGATCCGCTTTTTATTACCGGTTAGTTACTAGGATGTGCATGTACCCTCAGCTCTTGGCAGCTGTCTGACTCTCCTTTCTGGGTGACACTTCCACCTTTCTGGGTGACACTTAGGTTTACTGCTGTGTCTCGATGTCCCCCAAAGCCTCACACAGTCTTAGATGGAGGTTTTTCAGAGGCAGCTGCATCCAGAGTGGGTGATGCTGGGGTGAAGCGTGTGTGACGCTAACTCAGTCCCCTGACCCGCTGACACAGTGCATGTGTGGGTGAGGGAGGGCCCACCTGGCTGTGGGCACGACCTGCCCTAAGAGGGTGCAGCCTGGATAGGTGTGGGGACAGAAAGTCACCTGTGTGCGTGTCTGCTGCAGGTCCTTGCTGCCTTCTGCCTACCGTGAACACCATGGTTCTCCTCTGTGACGCCCCTCTGCCAGGCCACTCTGCCAGGCCACTCTGCCTTGGAGACAGCCAACTATGAACTGAAACCTCTGCCAGTTGTGAGCTACAGTGAAGCTTTCCTCCTTTAACTTCGGGCATTGGGCATTTGTCTCCACATGAGCAAAGTAACTAAGATGTCAGGTCTATCAAACTACGGATTCGTGTATGTTCCAAAACTCAAACTGTAGGCCCAGGAGTAATCTGAGGAACTCAGTCTATTAATTTTTGCTATCATGTGACTATTTAACTTCAATTATAAGGTGACTCAAGTAGAATCTTTAATGAAGATCTGAATGCATTTTGTGTGTCTGTGATTCGGCAAAGGTTCCTGTGCTGTTTCCAAGCACACCTACTCTACAGGGAGAGCAGGAGCTCCGGGACAGGGCTGAGGCCCGGAGGGGTCCTGAGCCAGCAGTGGAGCAGGAAGGTGGGGACAAAGTGACAGATTCGGAGCGAAGCCACGGAGACCTGAGGCGCTGCTGCCCTTGCCCAGGGGAAGCCGGGGAGCGAGAGGGCTCTCACACGTCGCATCTTAGCAAGCTGTCAGAGAGGAGAGCCAAGGTTCTCCCCCAGGTGTGGAGGATGAAAACTAGCCAGCTCAAGTTGCCCAGTGATAAGGCTGTCAAGTTCCACGGGGAGTGGGGGGACGTGCGCGTTCCGTGAACGATCAAGCATGGGAAACCTGGGCACGAGCTCTCTCTCTTATCTTTAGTCACTTTTCGGTCTTCCAATAGTCCCTCTTTACAAGCTAGAAGAAGGAAGATGAAACTTCTGTGGGAAGGGGTGAAATAGTCCCTCGCCTGGCTCCTAGAGCGCCCCCCGCAGGCAGGTGCTGCACACAGCATGCTAAGGCCCGGTAACCCCCCCCACACACACACCTGCACTCACCTCTGCACAGTACTCTAACAGGGTCCTCGCCGCCTGCTTACCTCACTCAGGGTACGTTTGCATGTATTTTTGTATTTTAAAAGAATATAATTAGTGGGCATATTTTTATATTAAAAAAGATGATTCAAGTAGAGCCCCAAATCAGTCAACAGTGAGTGGTCCCTAATAGCCATTATGCCTGTGAGGACAGAAAGGTGAGCCCCCGCCTGGGCCTCCCCAGTAGCACAGGGAGGACCCCACGCCCGCAGTTTCCCAGACTCCTCCAGGAAGTCATTGCAGGAAGGCGATGGAGCCACTGCAGTTGGTTTGCCGATGAAGACTCCAGGGGGTGACGCTGTATTTTATTTAATGACATTTATGATCGCTGCAACACATTAAGATTCTCTAGGGTTTGGTCAGCATTGCTTGGTTTAGTCAACAAAGCCACATCTCTCCAAGCAAGGAAAACCTAGAAATGCAGGTTTAACGACTCCCGGCAGTGAGGAGCCTCCCTACAACTGCAGCCCCTCCAGGTTACCACAGGCTTGTAAAAATACTGAGACCCGACCATCCTTCATATTTATCAACAGAATTTTATTTCTGCTTATCTCCACTCCCGAGTTCAAGTATAAACTGTGTATTTTCTTATCCTGGGTTTGACAAAGTCCAGCTTTGTTACAGTTTGGAAACACTGTGTGAATTCCCTATTTAGACCCATGTTTACATCTTGGCAGAGGAAGAAGATAGTAGTAGAGACCTGGCCCTCTGTGCTTCAGATAAAACTTACTGATTTCTTCATGTGTTTAACTAGGGTGATTATTTAAAAGGAGCTACAATTAAAAGGCATTCTTTTTTAAAAAAATATATGCAATTTTCTCCATATTACTTTCTCAGTGAACTATTATCCGAAATGCAAATTATGGCAATAATATAATAATGTGCTAAGGCTGGTTAAGTCCTTTCTGATGTTCACAATCATGATTTAGGACTTATGTACACATATATGATACATCCATATACCCGTGTGTGTGTGTGTGTGTGTGTGTATGTGTGTGTGAGTGTGTGTGAGCGTGTGAGTGTGTGGATGTGTGTGTGAGTGTGAGAGTGTGTGTGAGTGTGTGTGTGAGTGTGTGGATGTGTGTGTGTATGTGTGTGTGTGAGCGTGTGCGTGAGTGTGTGGATGTGTGTGAGTGTGAGTGTGAGAGTGTGTGTGTATTGCCCTTCCACCATCCCACTTGCTTGACACCACTACTTCGCTCATCAGATTGTTCTATAGTGTGCAGATCAAATCTCTTTCACACAAAAAGTCTGCATTTAAAATGCTGCTGTAGATTTCTCGCTTGTCACCACTTCTTCTCTCAGGGGTAAAACGTTAGGTAGGAGCCTGCGTGGGACTCCAGACCCTCCAGCACATCTGACTCCATTGAAGCTGCCCCTGCGCACGCCGCGGCCCATGGCGCAGGCCAGTGCCACCCTCGGCCTCCACCTGTCATTCTGTGCACGTTTCCCGGCAGCCTGCCCATTTGCACACGAAGGGAAGAGACGCCGCAAAGTGCTGGTGCCACCTACTAGTGGCAGCGTAGAACTGCAGATCACGGCAATCCCTCACAGAGCTGCCCAGAAGCCACCACGGGGTGGAGGAGTCCCAGCACTCACACTGCTTAGAATTGCTGTTTACTGCTGATCCTTAAACTGTGAGGCTTGGCCACACCCGCTAAACTCAGGTGATACTGTCACGGGTTTTGGACATTTCATGTTCAACCTTACAATCATGGCTCCTTTTGCTGTAGATTCATGCTCATGAGATTGTGATGAGAGTAATGCTTTATCACATTAGCACGGAACTTTCCAAGGTATGGTATCAGGACCTTGTAAAGAAAAACTATTTGATAAAAATCAATCCAAAATTTATCTTAATATGGTCCCCTTGGAAGATTTTAGAAAAATTCAAGCATAAATTCTGTCAGGATGGTGCTGTCTTCATATTTAAAATTATTCAAAAGTAGGGCAGATGTGCCATTCTGACTTTTGGAGTTGGGGTGCAGACGTGTTAGTGACATTTAAATGAGAAATCTGTGATAAGGACTTAGCCTAATTTCTTGTAGACACCTTAAAGTTCATGATAACTATAAACACACATCTGGAAACTCGCCGTGAACTGCAGTCCACATGCAGGTGTGCATCGGTGCTGAAGCTAACACCACCTGTAAGCAATGGTTTAACACTCATTCTTGCAAATAGAGATGTATGTGATCTATTAATTAATTTTCATTAAATTTATTTCTGAACAATCTTTCAGTTATTTTCATGTTTGAATATAGAATCTACATATAATTGACCCCACATCACAATTTATTTGCTAATTATATCGTCCACGTGTGATAATGAAAAATCAGAAAACCAACAGAAATTTGGTATCATTGGTGCATGTGTCTACTTAGCTGACTAAATAGGTAGGTACAGTATATTATTTGTGATGAAAATCATTCAAATAATGAAAAAATATAAAAGTATTGGGAAATATGTGTCCAATATTTGTATTTATTTAAGCTAATGATGACTGAATGCCACTGGAAGTTGATAGTTTACAGACGTGAGGGAATGGCTTTGTGGTCTCAGTTATTTTCCTACTTGCTAAGCCCACATTTGGCAAGTTGCTATTTCTAAGGCCAGTCTGATCGGCAGCGTGACAGGATCCACACACAGAAGGCGTCCACTTGCCCCCTCTCCAGGTCTGACCAGAGGCAAGTCACAGCGCTGTGACTGCTGGCCTTTATTTATGTTCATTTTCACTTATTTTGCCAGGACCTACATAAGTGGATAAAATGTTTTTCCTTTTGTTCTGTTTATTTTATGATTTCAGAACCAATCTGATTTAAAGTTGAAAAAATCTGAGAAGGAAAGATGATGTCAAATAACAGCAAATCAAAGAGCTGTGGCAAAGTGCGTGGACACATTTTCAAAGAATTTTTAACTTTGTTGCTCTGTGCGCTCACGCACACACACACGTGTCTGTATTCTTTTCTTCCTAAAAAAATTCCTTTTACTTGTGAGTGAGTTTTTAGTGTAGGAAAAATTTTATTTTATACTCTCATAGCAATATGTAAGATATTGATGAAAACTTTGCATAGCATATATTAAATATAAATATTATTTTAAACCAGTAATTCTTGACAACTTTACCATAATTCACATTCTCTAGATAGTTGAATGTACTTTTTAAAATCAGAGTTATCAACATGAAGATATGTGTTTTCCCATGTGTGCATATATCAAACATGTGCAAATATACACATATGTGTTGCCATGTACAGATATGCATATATGCACACCACATGTACATTGCTTTGTTAAAGGTAAATTGTTGGACAAAAGTCAAGTCTAGTCAGTAATGCGTATTAATTTTGAAGCAAACATAATGAGTGAAAGATGAGGAAAAGCATTTGGAATGTTTATTTTTGAATTTTAATTAGAATGTTTATTTTTGAATTTTAATTAAAATTGTCTCCTAGTACCAGATATGTATGAAAACTTTGATTAAATTTGTAGTACCATTTTTAGAATCATTAAATAAATTGACTCTGAAAAAATATCCTTCAGCAAGTATAAAGACTTTAAAATGGCTACTAGTTATTTGAGCACTAGTAACGGAGTTACTAGTTATTTGAGCACTAGTATCCGAGTCCTGCCTATGAAGGTTAAAATCATTGATTTAACCTTTGGGTCCCAAGATCACCCTCATGTTGAGATTTGTGTTGTCTTTGATTTCTACTAAAGCTGACGCATGCGATGTTCTGGAAAAACCCATCACTCTGAATGACAGGACAGTTGTCACTTGTTTAGAGCCCCTAGCCTCCTCTTCCTCTTGTGAATCTTGTGTGTTTTTCTGAAAACTTCCTCATATCACATATCTTAAGCGACAGGCCGATGACAAGATTTTCCAGTGTTTCACCAGGAAGGTGGACTCTGACGGGCTTCCAGAGGCCGCAGTTCCGCACTCATTTTAAGGGGGCGCGTTCACCCCTCAGCCACTGTGCAGACGTTCCAGGTAGGCAGCAGCGTGCCTGGGTGAATGTTTCCTGAGATAATTTCGATTGTGACTGCTGAGATTTACAGAGTTCTCACATTTTCTTCCCCCACAAGGATTCTAAATCAGGTTGGTTCAGAGGAAAAGCCAGCACACCCCATTTTTCTAATGTTATCACTTCTCCAGATGGTCGGAGCCATCTCTGCGGCTCCGTGTTCCTGGAAAGTAAGAGACACCTCAGGAGCTGTGCCCGGCAGGGCTGTGAAGATGGCACTCTGGTGCCCCTTCCCCTTCTCTCTCCCTGCTGCACCCAGGCTCTGTCACCTCCTGCCCGGCACGGTGACAAGTCAGCAGTGTGTGCGGTGAGTGCCTGAACCTTATCTTGAGACCTGAGCAACCAGCGGGCTCATGGTGCATCTTTGAAAACAAGTGACCACAGAAATGAAGCTTGGCAGGGATTTAACTCCTCTGCAGCTGTGCTGGACTATTTCTAAGGGCAAGGCAGCATCCCTTTCAACTGTGTTTGACATGTTAGTAAGGAGGAGAAAACAGTAGTTTTGAAAAGGAAATCTCTCCTGTAGTATAGAAACAAGCTACTGACAATTGGCTGCCAGGCATTTGCTTTGGCAAATAAGTGTCCAAAGGTAATGATGGAGCCAGAAGGTGACGGGGGTGAGTGCTTGGACCATTCCTTTCTTCCTGTGGTCGTTGTCCATTTTGCAGTTTAGTTTACCAAACTGCAGAGCTCTGGGTGAATCAATGGAATTTTCATACAAGTGTGGGGCACTTCTTCATTTCAGTGAAAGCAGAGTAATTATGCTACTGCTGCCACAGCCCGCTGAGGATCTCGCCCCATACACCCTGTCAGTGCATACAGTTTGCTTTCTCAGTGTGCACTGCAGAAGAATCTCTTAATTAAGCACTGTCTTATGACAGGATGTGCACCTCTGCACAATCCATTATAACATAGATCAGAATACTCTGCTACCATGAAAAGAAAATTCATAGAAACTAAGAAGTATACTTTAAAACTTATCATTTAGATAACCAATTGTAACTCTAGCATATTTTTAAGTGTATTTTCTAATTTCAAACTTGTCAACCTAAAATTTTATCCTGTAGGCATGCATATCTTTTAGAATTCAAGTTTATGTTAAACTTACTTGTAAGAAATATAAACGTGGATAAAATTGACCACCCACCTAAGAATTGTTTTATGGCACTTTATTAAGGAGTAAAAATTAAAAGCAAAGAATCATGAAAATCCACTTGCCTACCATAATATACTCTGGAAAAATTTAAAGACAGTTATTAAGTAGAACCATTATAGAGTCAATTAAATATTTAGTAGAATCTACATGATTTTTAAAACATATAATAAAAGTACAATTTTGAGGCCTAAAATCTATTTGTAATTAGAAAAACAAGAAAATGTGACATTAAAAAATTTCGTATTCAGTGTATTTTATCCAAATTTTAAGTTTAAGTAAACACCTTTTATAGGTTTCAAATTTTGTAATTCAAAAAGTAAAAACATTGTCTCTCTTTCCTTTTTGAGATACCATTCATTCCAGCACATTCAGAAAGATGTTTCCTACCATGTGAAAATTAAAGAATAGATGTTTCTGGCATAAGAACAATGTACAACAGACAGACATCTCTGCTGACACTCAGTAGTTTTCTGTTAGAAGCTTAAAACTTAGCATAACTGAAGCTTCTCGCTGCCCCACCCCCATCTGGAAATCTGAGACTCCTCAGAAATCAGGGAGTGAACTACTGGAGTTAAAGCTGTTTAATCTTCAATTCATTTAATCATACCCAAGTTATATGAACATTTTCTGCCAATAGAAGTTTTATGTTTGTATATCTTTTGGAATCATTTTAGGATTATATTACACATCAGTGTGTAAAATCTATCCAAACAGACTTAGAATAAGTGTTTTCTTTAAAAATCCTTATTTAAAAGCAAGCACATACACAATGCTATAACCAAATAAAGTACCATGTGATGAGGCTGGGTTTGTTTTCTTTCTCAGATTTATACTTTTTAAACAAGGAGCTCACGGGCTGTGTGGCCAGAGAGTAGTGTTGCCTCCCTCTCACTGAAGAGCACGGGGAATGAAATAACATTGTATTTCGAAGGCTAGCTTGACACCGATTAGTCAAATACAGTGTCTTTTGTACAATCATAACACACTGTGGAAAAACTAGTCTGTTCTCTCCAGTTCATATTCTCCTGGCAAATCACGATCTACTGCTTATGTGAAGCATCTGATTGTCAGATTGGAGCAAACTGAATATTCATGACGGCGATTAACCATCTCCTGTCCACAACTAAGAAAACACAATCCATCATCCCAACTACTGCAGGCACATACATAAAAAGACCATTTTTGCATTAGTATTGCCTTTAAAAATATTTTAATAGAAGTGAAGTCAGAAAAATCAACAGAACAGGAGAAAGGATCGGAAGATACACAGATCTGCCTGAGCTGGGCACGCAGCTCCTCTCAGAAAATGTGATTAAATGTTCTTTGTTTGCACTTAAATTGTCACACAGCGAACACAAGACCTGCTCTTTTTAAAAGAGTATTTCAGCGGTCTCAGGAAGATGGCCATGACCACAGCGGTTTCCAGGCTAAGTCCAGGTTGGAGGGTCAGGACTGGGAGGGGGCGGAATGAGGGGATGAATTAATTACAAAGCCGGCCAAATCACAGGAAAACCACGACTTACCTCTGTAGGATAATTTCAGCCTTGGCACATTGTTCTTGCCGTGTGCGTAGTTTGCTCCTGCCGAGAGTAAGGCTCCCCAGAAGACGCAGAGCAGCCCGGCCGGCCAGCCCATGCTGCAGGCGCGGTGGGTCCTCCCGGCCGCCACCTTCCTGCCCGCGCTGTGCGGCCAGAGAAGTTCAAACAATCTGGAAACTGGAGGTAACAGGTGACTAGGTCAGTCCCATTCATAAATGCAGCCGATCAAACCAGCCGGCAACACCAACACCTCTTCCTCGGCAACAGCCTCCGAAGCACAAAAACTTCAAACCCTCAAGAAGGAGAAGGGGGGAAAAAAAGAAAAGAAAAGAAGCCAGCACCGGATAATGAGGCACAACTGTTGTGTGGAAAGAAAAAGATTCACGAGGGCTGCTGCAGGGCTGGTGGGGAGGCAGGTCCTTTTATCTGAGCTCCTCTGATAGCGGTGGAGGACACTAATCCTGCTGGCTGCTGCTTCATTCGGCTCGGGAGGCAGAATGAAAGGGAAACAGAGAGAGAGAGGGAGAGAGGGAGAGAGAGGGAGAGAGGGAGAGAGGGAGAGAGGGAGAGAGAGCGCGCGAGCAAGCGAGGTGGAGAGCCAGCAGAGCCCCACAGCGCAGCGCAGACTTTTCCTGCGCACGTGGGGCGGGAGCAGCAGGAGCCCACAGACAGGACCGTCCCAGCGCCCGGGCCGGCTGACAATGGGGGAGCGGCGGGCGCAGCGCCCTGCCTCCTGTCACACACATGCAAAAAACATCTCCTCTCCTCCAGCCTGGAGCCGGGAGCACAGCCTCCAGCAAGCCTGTGAAAGGCGTGCAGCTATAAATTTACTTCCCCGGGCGAGCATTGTTTTAAAGCCATTTTGGGGTGCAACGTTGACTTAAAAAATGTGAATTCTGCTATCTACGTAATTTACAATGCACACTCATTACACAACGCTGAACTTGTGTACCGTACGTGTGTGTGCAGAATGGTCTCTGTGAACACACGCATACACAGCCTTCTCATCAGTGTAACTTTAACCCCTAAAGGTTGTAAAGCCTCCTTAGAAATCGTGCCCTCCTCCACCAAACCCTGGCTCCCCCACCCCGAGCCCCGGCCCTGCTGCAATTTCGGTGAAGAAATTGCTAGTAAAGCCCATTCCAACAAGCAGTTCAAGACAAATATAGGTCCACAGAGAGTTATAAATTACAACAGGGGATTCTCGAAAGGATACTCGGAATTTTAAAACACCTACGGCTTCCCAGCTTCTGGAAGGCTCTGGCTAACATTTTCATGCACTACATCTGATTAATTAAAGCCACTTCCCTAGTTTGGGCTTCAAGGTCAGGGGCAGACGACAAAGTTCACAAAAGTCCCTGCTGAGAGTCAAGGACCGGCATACAGAGTATTTCTGAGTCCTCGTGCCTGGTGAAGGGTTACTGAATGTTCTGCAGGACACGTGCCATGTGTTCAGGAGTCCTGCAAACACCAAACACCGCTGGTGCTCGCTCAGGCAGGCCGAGTTCTGCTGTACTGTTTTCTCTTATTTTTTTTCAATCCTCCACAAAGCTGAGGTGCCCATAGGGTTTGAGGAGAGGGTCCTATCATAGGAAACAGAAGAAAACTTTCTCTACTGTCTTCCACGCTTGAAATACAGGGGAAAGCACCCAACTTCAAAAATATGGAAACGTCCTTTCAGGAGAAAGGACTCTCACAATCACTTACTGAAGGTAGTTCAGGAACCTTATTCAAAATGACTTAATACTGTCACTCAGCTTTTCCTGACTCCGTGCTTGCAGGCCAGTAGAGAAGGAGCAGTTCCACTCCTCCTCCATGCATGTTAGGTGCTGTGCTGAGGAGGGGGAGGGGAAGGGACAAGGG